>VXBA01001494.1:819731-843250 GCA_013399895.1 Serilophus lunatus
CCCCCCGCCGTGCGAGGCGCGGGGGGTTGTGGGGGCGGGCGGCGGAGGGGCCGCCATGGGGAACTGTCACACGGTGGGACCCAACGAGGCGCTGGTGGTGTCAGGTACGGCCCGGACTGAGGGGCCCGTGCCGGGGGAGCGGGCGGGAAGTGTCGGGGGGGAACCCTGAGGAAGGGGTTCGAGGCGGGACGTTGAGGGAATTGAGGGTTGGGGGTCTCTGTAGTGGGGTCTGCCAACAAGGGGGAATTGGGAGTCTTGGCTGTGAGNGGGCATCTCTGTAACTGGGTGTGCTGGGAGGGGTCCTGGCTGTGAGGGGGAATCTCAGCAGTTCGAGGGGTCCCTGTCGTTCCCCTGAGGGAAGTGGGGGGGTCTCTGTAATAGGGTTTTCTAGGGAGGGAACTGGGGGGTCCTGGCTGTGAGTGGGGTCTCGGGGGTTCAGGGGTCCCTGTCATGGGATCTGGTGCTGAGGTGGGTGGGGAGAGCTGTCCTGAGGAGTCTGTGGGGCACTGAGGGGGGACCCTGCGGTAGGTGGGGGGCTCTGAGGCGCTGGGAAGGGTCCCTGCTGTGGTGGGACCCTGGGGTCTGCTTGGGATGGGGGAGTGTTTGGTGCTTGGCAGTACCTGCTGCAGGGTGCCCTGTGATGTGTGGGAGAGGAGGGTCCCCTGAGGGAGCACTGGGGTGTTGTGGTGGGAGGGGTCCCTGTCATGAGGGGAGCTTGAGGTGATGTTGGGGGATGTCCTGCTGTGGGTGGGCACTGGGCAGCTCCTGTCGTGTGGGCCTGGGGGCCTTGCAGGGACTCCAGGGCTCTGGGATGGAGCCCCTGCATAGACCCCGGGGCTCTGGGATGGAGTCCCTGCATAGACCCCGGGGCTCTGGGATGGAGTCCCTGCATGGACCCTGGGGCACCGGGGTGGGATCCCTGCAGCTCAGAGTGATGGGCAGAGGTCCAGAGCCAGCAGCACCCCCGATGCTGCTGATTTCCAGTGATGTCAGGCAGTGGCACCTGCAAAGCTCTGGGCTCCTGCCAACAGCCTTTGGCTGGGATTGCAGAGGAGCCATTGTGCTCCTGGGGGCAGGTTGGATTTGCCAGGGAAGGGGAGGTGGGTGTTGGTATCCCCCTGTGGCAGCACGCTGCAGGCTCATCTCATCCATCACATCCTGCTGCTGCTTCCTTATCAGCACATCACCTGGACTCTTAGTGGTGCTGACACTGGGTAGAGGTGATGCCCATCAAACCTCTGGAATGTTATCAGCAACTGAGCTGGTAACTGAGGTTGGGTTAAAAAAAAAACCCCAAGTGAAATCCCCTGTTTGTGGTTCAACTTGTAGCTGCTCCAAGAGAGCCAAACCTCCAGGCTGCACATTGCCATGGGCAGAACATAATTTCTGTTAGGTGAATTAATTATTGTTAGGTGGTGTAAGGGACAGGAGCTTCACTCTGTGACAGACTGGGGCCAACTGCAAGCTTAGATGCAGATATTGGTCACTTCAGGTGTCCTTGATCATGTCCCATCCCCCCTGTCAGCGCTGAGACTCACTCGGAGGAGAACAAGTGTGAACATCAGGGATGTGCCTCAGTCATAGCCCTGCCACGCCTGTGGAGCTACACTGTTGTGTTTTTGGAGCCAAAGCCTCCAGTGGGCTGTGGCTGGTCTGTTATCAGCTCAGCTCTCTTGGATGACAGACCTATTACAGGAATTCCTGAAGAAGTGCCAGGAGCAGGCTGCAGTTCTGGAAACAAATGTGCCCCTATGGACACGTTACAAACCACACCCACCAGCTGCCCAGAACAGTATTCCTCGCAGTTTCCTGGTCTTGAGCATGTCTCTGCAGTTCCCAGAGGGATCTAGAGCTGGTGCTGTGCTTCCCTCCAAAGAGACAGACCCCCATTGAAATCATCCGGAGGAGACTGAGAAACTCTGCTCCAGGTGTGCTGGGTTGTCCTTCAGTCTCAAAGCTTGGGTTTGCTTCTGTTCAACTCCGGAGTTTACAAAACAGAGCTTGTAGGATGAGCCAGCAGGAATTTGTGGCCTCTGCTTGCAGTTGCAGGGGTTGTGCCTCCCCACAGCCTCAAGCTGAGGACACTCCTCCACGTACAGCCGCGTTCTGGGAAGGGAGAAGAGATCAGCCCAGGTTCTGCTGGTTGGAATGGGGCTTGGAGCTGCCACCAGATGTGGTTTTCCTCTGCTCCTGCCCAACAGTCTGCAGACACTTGCTGTGTTCTGAGGGCACTGACTGGGAGCTCCAGAGAGGTGATGGGAGCTCTGCAGCTCCTCTGTGCCCACGTGCAGAGCAACTGCCAGGGCATTACTGGGAGGGTGTAGCTACAAGCAGTTGGAGTTCCAGGAATTTGAGCCGTGTTCCTCCAGGGGAAAGCAGAGAGGACCTCAGGGGCCAGCATTAATTTATATGATACTAAGCTGGATTTGGGAAGAGAGGGGAAGGGAAGAAGAAACCAGTAACCCAAAATAACATTAAATACATTTTAATGAATTTAAGTAAACGTTATTAAGAGCAGGCTTTTGGCTTGCAATCTTGAATTGTCGTTGTTATTTGAAAGGCTTCACTTTGTGGGAGGGCACCTCCAAGTCATGAAGCCGATTGAAAGTTTTCTTTTAATGTAAGTTTAGTCTGTGTCCCTTAACCTTTAATCCTGGGCCTCCCCTGGCATGTGGCTGTTTTCTGAGGAGGAGTCTTCTTCCTTTTCACTTTCTTGTGAGATATTTGAGTTCCTCCAGTGCCCAAGGAGCAGCTGTGCCTTGGGAAAGTGGAGCTTCGTAGCCTTATTTGGGAAGCTGCTTCCCAGGCAGAGCTCAGCTCTCTGCTGACACCCCTGTATGAGCAGCATTGGTCTCCTTCTAAGAAACTGCACTTAGCTAAGTAATCCATCCATGAATTTTGCATCCCAGGCTTTGTGAGGATGCCCCACAGAGCCTTGAGGAGGCAATGTGGGTCTTAACTTTGCTGGGTGAGGTTTGGTGCAAGGTCAGGTGCCTGGTGCATCTCTGAGCCCTCTCAACTGGAGCCAGTTAAGTTTTCAGGGGGATACACAAAGTACCTGTTCATCCTGATATCCAAATGTTCCCACCACCCAAACAGGCTGTGAAAGGCTGGTTTGGGGTTACAGTCTGGTTGGATGCAGCTTTCATGGATCTGCTGATTTTGAAATACAACACTATAATATTTCCATGGAGCCTCATAATAAGGAATTAAAATTTATATGGCCATGTTCATGTTACAGTTACCAAACAGTGTTGCCCAAATCTCCAAAGTTGGGGCATTTTCCTTCTGGATGTTGAGGGCTGTAGGGAACAGTCCAGCACCAGAGGAGCTCTGAGGGGAACACCTGGAGATACATGACAGGGGAAGGTTGGCCCAGCCCTCTGTGTTCCTGTGTCAGAACAAACTGCTGCTTCAGCAAAAATTCAGGATGTGAAAGGAGGAAAAAAAATCAGGGGAGTGCAACTCAGCCAAGCCACTTTTTGTTTCCTGGGAGAATACTGCAACAAGTAAGTTGCTCATAACCCCTAGAAGATCACAACTACGTGTATTTGCCATGTTCAGCTGATCTGTCAGCTTGGGAAATGTGCTCCAGCTCAGTTTCCCAAACTTTACTTTGGTGCAACATCCTTTGGGGCTCTTTGATGTCTGTCAAAGTAAAAGAAGAGCTAGCAGTTAATTCCAGTTTTGTGCAGGTATTTCCTGCTGCACCCCAGCAGTCAGGGGTAGTTATTAACCTTTCCAGAGCAGCTCTAAGCAATCCCATTCTGGTGCTGCATCCCTCTTATCCCTGCAAGAACTGATCATGTTTTTTGAGATTGTGGTATTTTCATGGAATTGCTCTAAGTTGAAAGTCTGAAATGAAGATTTCTTGAGCCTCTGCAATCACTTCCTGCAAGACTCCACAATGCAAGGAGGAACTGGTTTCTCAGATATTATAAAATGAATATGAAGCTGCCTGGAAAGCCATTGCCAAAGAACTTGACAGTGGCTCACTGTTCAGCTGAAAGAATTTATCAAGTAAGTTCCTTGTTTCAGCTTGGGGAATGGAATTGAGGATGTGCTTATTGAATTTGCAGTCAGTCCTGAGCTGGGGATGGGTTTGAGAGCTTTGAAGAGCTGGATTAGGATCAAAACAAACTCAGCAGATTGACCCAATGGGCTGAAAGAAATCCGATGCAGTTCCTTAGGGAGAAATGCAGAGATTACACTTAGGTGAGAACAGTCAATTGCATGAAAATGGAAGGAGAAGGTCCAGGCTCTGTCCTGCAGAAAGACATGTTGAGCAGCAAGAGCCACCTGAGCAAGAGCTGATGCCAAAAATCTTCCCCTGCACTCAGTTTCTTGCTGCTTGTGATGCTCAGTGGTTGCTGACAGAGTGTGGTGTTGCAGCTGGCCTCAAGTCATGAGGTTACCAGTGCTCAAAAGGGCTCTTGCACAGCTCTGTGGTGTTTCTTTCTTAGGAGATGGTTCTTCACCTTCTTACAGGTGGTGGAGCTCAAGGTTTCCCTTGTCAGGTGCTTGTTAAATCTCCAGGACTTGCAAATTATTGTTTGGAAAGCATGGCAGGAAAAGGAGGTGGACAATAGCCTCAGGCCTCTCCTTTTTGTTTTCCAAGAGGAATTCTGGGGTAGCATCTCTGTGGTTTATGTTCTCTTCAGTTTCTGTTTACAAGATAAGTTACTAAATGTGTTTTTAAACTTGCTCTGCAGCATTGATATTCATTAAGTCATTTTGATATAGATTTCATCCGAAACAAGATAACCAGCATAATCTGCTTTTATCTGCTGCAGTGACCATCACAGGCTTTTATGGATTCAACTCAGAACCCTGCATCTTTCTAAATTAATTTTTGTTAACCTTGTGCCATTTCTGCATGTGAACAAAGCCTAATTTATATGCACAGCAGGGCCTAAGAACCAGACACTGACTTTAGTCTGGGCCCTGCTTTAGGACATGATTTTCTTTATGTGTGCCTTTGCCTTCCTCTCTCTCTCTGTGCATTATGTCTTTTGTCAGTAACTGTTTTCAATTATCAGTTTTTTTCCTCATCTGTCTGCACTCAGCAGCCTGTTTACCACGACCTGATTTTGGGACCACTTCCTTCCACAGAGGAAATTCAGTGCCTGAGTTACCTGGGGAGAGCAAACAACACAGAGCATGTTGGGATTGTCCCAGCTTTGATGTTTTGAGCCCTGTGTCCCCATAACTCTTGGGGCTCGCGTCCTTCCTTGCACACCATCCATCAGGGTCGCAGCTTCCTGCATCTGCTGAGAGCTGCTTTTATCTACCAACTCCCAAGCAATTAATCTTATTTCTTAAAAAAAAAAAAATCCAAACAAAGAGACAACATACTCTCTTCTGGCTCTGGGAATTCCAGAACATCAGACCCCTTTGGGAAGAGGCCAAGCTGGCTGGCAGCTCCCTGGCTATGAATCCTCCATTTGTGCACACACTGCCCCGGAAGAGGCACCGTGGAAGTTTGTGGAAGTGGCCAAGTGAGTGTGAGACTCAAGCTGCTGGAACAGTGGGTGTATTATAGCTGGGAAAGACAATTTCTCTGCCAAATCTCGTTGTGCAAGAGGGTTTATTCTTCAGCCTTGCAAAGATTTCGCTTTGTTGGTTCCTTTTTCACTTGCTTCTCTGAGAATTAAGAAAGAGGAGGCAGGAGTGCCATGGAAAATGAGCCCTCAGCTTCTTGCCTTACCAGGACAGAGCTCTGCTGCGCTCAGACGTCCAGTGTGCATGAAAGCAACCAGCTGGCATCTTGCTCCTCCTTAATGTGTTAGATTTCCCTGTTTTAATTCTGCTTTGCACAGTTTTTGACATATAATCTGGCTCAGTAGACCGTGCTGTGCAGCTGTGTTGTGTAGCACCAGGAAGCAAATGTGGGACTGGCTTTGAGTGTGATACTCAATAAGGTATTCCTTGCTTTTCCTGCAGAAGAAAAGGAACATCCACGTAGAGAGGCACTTTCCTGTAACAATGGTGGGTTTGGGGTGCAGAGCTTTCTCAGAACATGATTAAGAAAAAATGTAACAAGTTTGGTAAAGACCCTGTGAAATAAAATACTTTTCCATGTGGAGCTGCTTTTCCCAACTGCCAGGAAAATCTCCCTCCCTGTTCTTGGAAAACAAGGGCCTGGCTGAAAGGCTGAAGTAACTGGGCTGACATCCTCCAAGAAAAGTTAAAGGTGCTGTGGTTGCTGCAGGATATTATATCATCAGCTATTATAACACTTGCCTGGCTGAAATAGCCTTCCAGCTATGGGAAGAAGCCATCCAAAGGCTGGCTCAGAGGCAACAGGAGAATAGTCCTCTAGGCTGTGGAGCACATGAGATCTGAAAAAGTCTGTAAATCATTTTTCTATTTGTGTTTAATTCCTACTGAGAAAGAAGGGTGAAGAACTGTAGGTGGGATTGATCTGCTGATTTGTCAGCTGTCATATGGGAGCCAGTGAATCAGGCAGTATCTGGCCAGTGTCTGGAAGCAGGCAGTGCCTGGAGGCAGGCAGAGGCAGGCAGAAGATGGACACATGCTGGAGGGTTGGGAGGAGGATGAGGATAAGGAGGGCCCTGCCTGCACATTGGCCTGGATGTGTGCAGCCTTTCCTTCTTCATTCTGAACTATTGCAAGAAACAAAATAATGGTAATTTCTCTTGAAGGAGCCTCTGGCTGCTGGCTTCCTGCTTCTCCCTTTCCCCTCCCACGACCTGAAGCTCCCAAAGCCACACTGTTTTCCACGTTCCTGCTCTTGCTCTGTGCCAGCTCTGCGTAGAGCCATCCTGCAGGGCTGGAACTGTCTGGTACAGCACTTGCCTTGCTGAGGCCCTCAAGCACTGCTGTAGTAAGTGTGATTATGGATAATCAAGAGAGGGAATTCTGGCCTCATCTGCCTGAGAGCTGGCAGCTCCCAATCCTAGTCCAAGCCAGGGAGCTGCAGAGCTCCTCCTTTCCCAGGCATGAAACCCAGGACTGGTTGCAGGCAGGGTGAAAGGCAGCAGGTGTCTTGTTCCTTAAAACGTAGCTCTGAAAACCCAGACAGCATCTTCCAGTTTCACCGGTATCAAATCTTAAATGCATCAGAGGAGTTCTGGAGGCTGCCCGAACCCTGGGCACAGCCAGCTCTGAGATGGACCATCAAAGCTTGCAGAAGCCAGAACTAGAAAACAGTTTTCATAAACTCAAGGGTTCTTCCCTCCTGCAATGCTGACCTGTGAACTTTTCAGTGAGTTTAAGGGTGATTTGCAGTGTGGGATGAGGGAAAGGAGATGGATTTTTTACATGGCTTTCCATAACAGAGCTGGTACATCGTGGTTAAAGATACTGATGCATGTACTTACAAGGATTCTGGTTGCTAAAAGTGCTTAAGCTGGTTAACAGAAATAAATAAAAACCTGGTCTAAAATACAGTTGCTTTCTATGTGTTACTGTTCATCATACTGAATTATTACAAATACTGTTTTCCAGTTTTATAAGACAATTCCAAAATAGATTGCCTCGGGGAAACTGCCATGTGAAGCTGGTGGAGGTGAGGAGGAGCATTGAGTTCCCAGGTGGGACAGGGTTGTTTTGAAGTTGTTCTGCTCATGACTCGATCTGGATGCAGGTTTTCCCTGTCCAAGAGCAGTGTGTGTGTGTGTGTGTGTAATCTCAGTGTCTCTCTGCTGTGCTGCAGGTGGCTGCTGTGGCTCTGATGAGAAGCAGTATGTGTATGGAGGCTGGGCCTGGGCGTGGTGGTGCATTACTGACACCCAAAGGTAAGGAGACCCCTGTTATTTGTGGGCTTTTTGGAATAGGAATTAGGTAAAGCCATCCCAATGGGGCTGTCAGCAGTATCTTTAGGAACACAGGACTGGGTGTGAAACTATGGATGAGCATCAGAGTTTTCTGCTAACTGGTGGCATGGGGACAGCTGGCTGTCAGAGTGCAAGGCACACACAAAAAAAGAAATCACGTGTTTTCAGCTGAAGTATTTTCTTACGACCTCTCTGTCTGCACCTCTCCTCAAACTCAAGCCCATAAGGTATTTTTTTCCTTTTTGTTTTTTCCTCTCTAGTTGTGGTTTCTTTTCATAAACTCAAGCTGAGAGAGGCATAGCCTGGCTGATCAGTGTATTTCTTCCTGTGCTGGTGCAGTGAGAGCCTTGCTGTCCTTTTGAATGCTCTGGCAGGGGCACCCCGCTGGCTCATCCATGAGTTCACAGGAGGAGCTGAGCTCTGCCCGGTATGGCCCAGCCCCTCACCCAGTAACAAATGGCCTGCAGTGCCCCCTCCTGCTCCTCAAGTCGCTCTTCCTAAAGACCTGCTGACTGCTCTCACCTTGGGAGCAGATTGTTCCGATTTAAAACCATGGGATTTCCTTTCTCTCCCCTTTCTCAGTTGTGGACTTTGCTTGCTGCTGCTTACAGTCTGGTCTCTGAGCTCACATGGTGTGGTAGTGCTGCTGTCCTGCTAATACAGCTCTTTGTCTCTAGGCTCTGTAGGAATGCTAACTCTCTCCCAACACATCCCTCCTGCTCGCTGTAATGCAGGTTTCCTCCATCTGTGTGAAAAATAATAGGGAAAAGTATAAAGACATGAAAGACTTTTGGGTTTTGTGCTGGGTGATGGCCAATGATTGTAGTTAACCCCTACTGCCTGGTCTTCTAACCCCTTTTCCCTGTTCAGAATTGCTACAAGAGCTAACCAAGGTGCTCCAGCTGCACCGAGAGGGCTCAGCTAACAGCTCCAGCTTTAGTCCAGCTCTCCAGCCATGCTTCATGAGCTCAGAGGAGAAGGAAAGGCCCAGCTTGTAAGCTCAATGTTTAGGGACTGCATTTGATCCAGACAAGCTTCTTTCCCGAATTTTTGTGAGGCTTCTTGCTGGGAAAACTGTTAATTGAACAAATGGTTCCTGATCCTTCTCTTCTTACGTGAGAAATGCAGAGAACGATGCAGGACCTTGACCTGCCGAATGCAGGAGATAACAGATGTATTTGGGAGGCTGATTTATTAAGTTAAGGATAGGCTGAATCCAGGGCCAAAACTGCTTGCCAGGAATGAGCTGTTACATGATAGAGTTCTGGGCATTATTTAGCAAATGGGGCTCTTGACAGGAATTCCAGCATCCAAACAAATCTTTTAGTTTAAAATCTATACCCTCGGTTCACACCACGGGATATGGAGCTTAATTCTCCCTTCAAAAACAGAGCCTTTCCCAAAGGCCATAAGCTGTCCCCCAGATGGAGCCCACTGCATTAGCATGAGTAGTGAGGCAGATTTCCTCCTCTGAAATTAGGACATTTTTTCTGGAGCTGCCAGTGCTGTGAGCAAGAGAGACAGGAGCGATTGTGTTGCTGTCAGCGGCATCCCGCCAGGTAGCACTAACCTGGGAACAAAAGGAACAGTTAGAGCTGGCAGGGTGCTGGGCACTTAGCCTGCTGCCACCTTGAGTACTGGGGAAAAACAAGGAAAACAAAGTGCTGTCCTTGTTTAGGGATCAGAAATAAAAGCAGTGAGAGAGACAGCGAGGTCTAATATGCCTCCGGGGGAGCCAAATGGTGTTAATTCAGCTTCCCAGGACACCACTTGGAAACAGCTTCTCTCCTCAGTGCCTTAGCCAGGGGTGGGTAGCCAGGTCCCCAGCATTTTCATTTTTCTGGCCTCTCTTAAATATTGACATAGAAGCATCTAAATGATTACCAAAAGGAATTTTCTGTGTGCAACAATTACTTCAACAGAGAATTCCAGCTGACTCCAGGATGGCTGTCCAGGTGGGATAGATGGTTCAGTTTCATGTGCAGGGTGGAGACAGGCTCCCAGCCTGTCTCTCCTCATTACAAGAAGCAACAGGATGGTGTAAACTCTCCACCGTAACTAGGGAAGCTAGTCTGGCCCAGCATTATGGATCCCTGGGAGTGAGCAGTGGGAGAAAGGCAAACTGAACAGGGAAAAGCTGAAACCTGAAAGTCTCAACTGTCCTTTGCAACAAGTATCTTACTCTCTGGTAACTGCTTTGTGTATTTGCTGTCCTACCCTTATTCCTCACTGCTCAGAGTGTCTTTGGAGGTTATGACCATCCTCTGTCGCTGCGAGAATATTGAGACGTCGGAGGGGGTCCCACTGTACGTAACAGGGGTTGCACAGGTAATAATCCACCAGCTTCCTAACACCCTGTCTAACTGTTTGTCCCTCTGTTTCCAGCAGCAGTAGCAGCAGCAGCAGCATAACTTAAAAACTAATGGTTTTCTAACAGGACAGCTGAAATCTTAATACCCTCCTCTCCTTCCCCTCCTCCAGCACTTGCCCTGGAGCACTCCACACGTGGTAATGCAGACAAGTGCATCCTTGGCAAATTCCAAATTCAGCATTGCTGTACCTAACATTTTTTCTCTCCATAACCCTTTCCTTGCCAGCACTGTGTGCTTGGTGGAGAGCAGAAAGGCATCTGCTTTTATGTGGAACCACAAGCAGGCCAGGATTCTTTACAGGATTTGGGGCAGGTGGGAAGGCAGGTTTTATGCCATTTCAAAAGGAAACCTGTACACTTGTAGGAAAATTGCACCTATACCTGTGTCTGTGGTTTTGGCTATGGATTTCCACTCAGCCCTTCTTCCTCCACATGGAGACAGTGCCCATTTTGGATGTTGTCATGTTTGAAAGTACAGCATAGAGACCTCGGATGTGTGGCAGCACACAGGACTGGCATTGGCACTGAGCAGTTATGAACCAGTAGTGACCAAACATCCCTGTGTACTGCCAGCTAAGCAGCAGCACAGATTGGAAATTAAATTGAAAGTGTAGATTAGGTTTTCAGAAGGCTGAAATCCTGCAGTATCTGATCTGTGAATGCACATGGCAAAAAATGCCTGTGCGTGTCCTGGACAGTGGGATCTGTTTTATCAGCTCCCAGTTTGCATGCCAGTTTAATTAGGACAGTGGCCAAGGCAGGCATAAACTTGCAGGGATAGGTTTCAGCACTTCCATCCAATCCTGGAGCAACTCAGCTTGCACACAGCAGCCCAAGGCAGCCCCTTCATGGTTCAGATGTTTGACCTAATGTTCACTGACACAAGCTCTCTGCCCTGTGGCTCCCTGTCCTGACTCCCAACGCCTTTCCGGCTTGTTATGGCTGACACGGGAGCCAGGCTTGGCTTCCTGAAACAGAATCAGCCATGGCCAAGCATGTCCCTTGTTGTTCCAAATTGTGACCTGCAAATGGCTGGGTCTGATCAAAGTACCTCGTGTCCACCTTGAGTCACTGAGGAAGGTCTGGAGCTGCAGAATCTGTTCCTGGTTGCCTGATACTCTACACGGCCATAAAGAGCTGGAGACTCATTTCCATCTGTCCTTGGGTCATGGGACACTGGAAAAACAGAGGGAAAAGTCTAGAGGAACCAGATGGGGGGGGTAGGTCTGTGGTATTACTTACCCAGGGCTGCTTCTTGCAGCATCAGTGCTGGGTTATGCCAAGCACCAGGACTCCTGTGAGGCAGGTGGGAGCATCCCAGTTCCATGCTGTGCTTTCAAACCAGTGACACCATCCTGCACTCCTGTGGCACAGCGGGCCTCTGACAGAGGGCCCTTTCGGGTCCCAAAGCCACCAGCTTCTGGCCCCTCACTAGCCCAGCAGGAGGGAAAGGGTCGCAGGATCATTTCCAGTCTGGATTCCAGCCTTTGCTGATGAATTGCCCTTTAAGAATTATATGAAAATCTATTTCTTGGCCAAAGTGCTGTGTCTGTCCCCAGTCACAGATCCGGTCCCTTGGCTGCATTCCGTGCCTGTCTTGCATTACCTGTGATGAGTGAGGAAGGTAGCTCGGGGCAGGAGGTGCAAAGGGAAGAGCTGAGTGTGTGTAACCTGGAAACGTGCAAATATTTTACGTTTTTTGGCAGGATTTCCCTAGAGATAATGACGTTACAGCCCAGGTGTGAGGACGTAGAGACGGCGGAGGGGGTAGCTATAACTGTCACAGGTGTGGCACAGGTACAGTAACTCCAAAACATCATTTCAGGAATGCATGTCTCTAACTTACCTCTGGTTTTCCCCCCTAAGAGGTTCCTATTGTCCAGGGAAAGAAACCCAACTGCTCTGCAACAAATCCTTGTACAAAACCATGCTGTCCTTGTTGGTTCAAACACATTCCAGCATGTCCTGTGTGGTGAAAGGGTTTGTTACCTTTCCTCCTCCCTCCAGAATAATTTTTTTCTGGTATCTCATTTGTCCCCATGGCAAATGAGATGTGTGGGGTGACTCGATGTGTTTGTGGAATGCTGGTGTGCCATGGTGCCCTCAGAGCTGTGTGTGACCCCACAGACTGAGCCATTCCCTCCTGAGATGGTATCGAGCATTGTATTGCTTTGGATTATTATTGTTAGCACGTGGACTCTGTAATTCTTCACGGTAAGTTAAAGCTTAAAAAAAACAACTTAGTCCCTTCAGGCACTACAATTTGTGTGTAAAATTTCTGGCTTGAAATTTGATTCTCTCCAGCCTTCTTCAGATGTAAGAACCAGCTCTTGCTGCTTATGACAGCACACTAAACCCTGCATTTCTTGGGAGTCTGAGGTCTGCTGCCCTGGTACAATCTGTCCTTGCGCCCAATTTATGCCCTGAGGAGGATGCTGGAAAGGAAATGTTAGCTTTTGAAGGAATTGGGCTCCCTGAATAGGCAGCTGGATGCTTCGATTGAAAATTGCTCCTGGCAGCTCATTCTGGGCATATAAACCAAGAGTGGCTCTCAGTGCACTGTGTGTCCAAGGCAAGTCCAGGTGTGCTGTCTCGGGAGAGGTGGCTGCCACATTCCCTGTGGGAGCTCTGGAGCTGAGGGGAGCTGCTGAGTGATACAGTGATGTGACCAAAATCCCTCGTGGATCAAAAGGCTCCCCCAGGGAAGATCATCATGGCTGCTGCAGCCCCTTTGAAATGGAGTGCTTGATTTCCCCCAGTATTCCCAAAGCAGTGGGTTCCTCTGGGTCCATTGCTTCATTAGCTGATGCTGCAGAGGAGCTCTGTGTGTAAGTGAGAGTTTCACTTCAGCCAGGAGAAGTTTCTGGATTGTCACACGTGACAGAAGGGCTGGGCATGACCATGACTCAACAGCAGATAATCCATCATCCTCCTGCTGTTGGGGCACAGGGTTATGTGCAAGAGCACCAGCATGGGAACCAGCATCTTGAGCTCATCCTGGTTCTGATGATGTGAGCCAGCATCCTTGGTTTCAGTTTATCAGTTTTTTTATGTCCAACTCTCAGTTCTTTTCTCCAGTTCTTTAACTGCTAAGGTGTCACACAACCCCAGCGGCCTTTGCATGGTTGGCAAAATGTTGCACCCATGCCTCCCCTCACACTCATTTAATGAATCTGTAGGCTGTTCCTTCTGTGTTTGGTGTTTCTGTGAAGGCAGCATTCCCCTTTGTCCTAGTTTTGGGACATCCTTCTGTTGCCTGCCTAGGCTGGGTGGTGTGTGGTAGCAGAGTGCTGAATCACCAGATGCCTTGATTTGAAAATACAACTCTCAGTTCATCTCATTCACTTTATTCTCTCTTCTCACTGTTCATTTTTTCACTGTCAGTTAATTTGAAATGTGAGAGGTAAGGAATTCCCATGCAGAAAGCAGGCTCAAGGCTGTTGGGAATGTGCATGGCACAGGTTACCTTAGTTTTGCAGAAGGACTTTAGAGGAAAACATTTTTCTTTTTAGTGCTTTTTTAGAGATAAAAAGGAAAAAAACAAATTATCACTAGACAAAAAGCTTTTAGAATGTTTGCTGTAATGAAAGAAATGATTAATGTGCATAAGGATGCTGTTCTTTTCTGGAAGAGGGCTGTAATGAGTGCTCACCAGTAGCCTCCTTCCTGTGTTGGCTGTGCGCTGGGATGTGCTGGGATGGTGCTGCCTTAGGCCACACCGAGCTCCGCATCCTGTTTTCCTGAGCCTCAGGCTAATTGGATTGTCTCCGCTGGCCCCTCACTGGGAGTGCAGCTGGCTGGAGCTGGAGAAGGGTGCAGTGATATCGATCCTCCGCACGGGATTGTTGGATGGAGGCGCTGATTCCCTGCCAGCCGAGTTCTCTCCCTCTGATGGGAATGACATTTGAAGAAGCACCGAGTGTCGCAGTGCCCTGCCTGAAATCCTGCAAACACGCTGAGCACAAATTGCTCAACACTGATTTCCTTTGTGCAGCCTTTAGTTTGGAGGTTGGTATCCGTATTCTGTGCAGAGCCAGGCTCCCGCAGGCTGTCCAGAGCTCAACAGTGTGGGTTGAGCTGCCTTTATTCAGAAGCTGAATCATTCCTTGCTCCTAAGTACCACAGGGATTCTCCTAATGAACATCCCTCTCCATGCTCTGTCCTCCCTGCAGCTCCCAAGGGTGAGGATTGTTTAGAGAAGTGGAATTGCTGGCAGATGCACACCATAAATGTCACTGCTGAGTCTAATTGGTTTTGATACTTGCAAAAACCTCCCGTTTGCTGCAAGAGGAGCCTCGTGGAGGGCTCACACTCCCAGGTGCAGCTCCATAGCAGCTCTCCCAACTCCCCCTTGTGTGGGAGGAGCACACTGCTGGGTCCAGGGACAAGAAACCACTGGGGCTTGGCCCCAGAAGGATCCCAGAGGTTTTGTGAAGAAAGCAGAACAGGATTGCCATGCTTGCCTGTGATTCAGCTTGGCAATTTGACTGGGAAACCCAGCCTGGGAGGCAGCCATAGGAAATAGTCTCAGTCTAGGTTGGTGTTTCTTTATGTTATGAGGGACAGGATTGTGGCGGGTGAGTCTTGGTCGGCTCACCACATCTAATAAGGTCCACCTCCTGTCCCCTTAGAAGGTGATGGTCTGTCCCAGTTGTCCTGCTCCCTGGCGGTGCCAGGCCAGGTGCTGCTGTTCAGCTCCAGAGGGATCATTTTGGACACATGAGCTGTCAAACAAGGCTTTCTCAGGAAAATAGTTGTGTTGTTTTTGCCAGCTGAAAGTGCTTTTGTAGGTGTCAGGCTGTGAACCCCTCAAGAGCATGCACTGGGACCCTCTGAGGGCCCCTGTGGTGCACCTGAGGCTTTGGAAGTCTCTGAGCCAGGTCCAGGCTGTCCCTTGGGGCAGGACATGAGGAGCCACCTGTCCTTTGTGGAACAGGAGGCACTGCCCAGCCCATCTGTTTCCATGAGAGGGTGCTGTGGGACCTGAAGAGCTGTGTGGCTGCTATGGCCCTGCTCCCTTCTCTGGTGCTGCCAGGCCTGTGTCCAGGCTTTGCCTGAGCCTTCACACTGGACATGGCCACCAGGAGCTGTCACTTTAGCGGGTTGTACTTCCTCATAGTTGTGTGCTGTAGAGCTCTGTGAGCACAGGTCTCCACTGCCTAACACATCCCACAGGTATTTGTAATCCCTTTGCCTTTAAAAAGCAGCCCTGTGACCAGCAGGTCCATCCTAAGGCTCTGGCTTGTCTGGAATGGGGATGCTTTTATGCCTGGCTCTGACTCAGGGAGGTAGAAGAGGTGGCTGTGTCCCATCTCTAGAGATCATCACCAGACTGACCAAGTGGAGCAGAACAGCCAAGTCCTGGCCATGACACATTGGGGTCACCTCAAAGGACAGCCAAGAGCTCCTTGCCACAGGCAGAACAAACCAGTGTGCCATGGCCACATTGTCTCAACTCTCCTTCTAGGCAACACTGAAGGGAGCCCCTGTTCCCAAGCTGTTCCTTGGCCACGTCAGACTCTTTCTCATTCTCTGCCTTTCCCTGGTCAGAAAATGTAATTCTAGTGAAGGAGGAGGAAGAGAAAGGTAATTAAATGGCTTTTGGCCAGTAGTGGTAACAGCCAGCCCTCTTCTAGCTCTCATGTTGTTGCTGTGGCTGATAGTTCAGGGCTCTTTGGTAGGGTTTTCTTTAGGTGGGACTGGTAGGGTCAGGCTTTGTCCCCACTGCTGTGGGACAAATGGCTGCAGAGAGCACCTCTCTACTCTGAGCTGCTGTTGGGGTTTGGAGAGGTGTCTACCCTGGCTGCTGGCTGTACCAGCGAACTCGCTGGCGGGTCAAGTGGCCTGGCTCAGTGTGGAGACAGCTCAGTGTGGTCCCTTAGACTGTCAGTAGCACGGGGGCCTGGCAGCCTGGTGGTGGTACTGCTGCTTCTGCTGCTGCTGCTGTTTGGTGCCTGGACAGGCATCTTCAGTCCCTTTGGTTTTGTCTCCTGTCCTTAGGTGAAGATAATGACTGACAAGGAGCTCCTGGCTGTGGCCTGTGAGCAGTTCTTGGGGAAGAACGTGCAGGATGTGAAGAACGTGGTGCTTCAGACACTGGAGGGACACCTGCGCTCCATCCTAGGTGCGGAGGGGCTCGTCCCCTGATGGCATCTCAAGTAGCTTTGTCCTTTCTCAGCTGGCTGGTCCCAGTGGTATCACTGCCACTGCAGCAGCCACACAGGACCTTCCTCTGCTGACTGCAGAGGTGGCATCTCCCCTCCAGCAGCTGCTGCTGCATGGCTGGTTGTTGTGATAAATGACTTTTCAGTGCCTGCAGTAAGAGATGTCTGAGTCCCCATGGGGTGCAGGTAGCACGTGTGGGTGGTGGTTGTTCTTGTGAGACTGAGGTGTTGGTGCCGCTGCAGGGGCAGAGGATTATGGCCTTGTGCTGGGACCTGAGGAGATTAGGGACAACAAGGATATTACTGAGCTTAGACCCTTTTCCAAATAAAGAGCTTCACCTTCCTTCCCTCTGCAGGTACCCTGACAGTGGAACAGATCTACCAGGACAGGGACCAGTTTGCCAAGCTGGTGCGGGAGGTGGCAGCTCCCGACGTGGGTCGCATGGGGATTGAGATCCTGAGTTTCACCATCAAGGTACGCCCAAATGTTGGGCACTGGACTGTGGGCAGAGCTGTAGGAGCAGCAGGCAGGGCCTGGCCCCGAATCCTCCGCCACAGCCGGCTGGAAGGCTCCGGCTGAGAGCCTGCCCCAGCCCTGCAGGAGTTTCCATGACAGCCGCCACAGCATGTCCTGTATCCAGGCAGCTGGGCCAAGAGCACCGGGTTAGCTGCCTCTGTAAACAGGCTCATAGAGAGAGCTGGCTGATAACCCAGCCTCCAGGGAGTCAAGGGAAGATGTCGGGAGAGCCTGCCTCCCCGTGCCCTCCCTGTTTGGAACAGCTGACACAGCGCGTTCTGACCCTGGCCTGATCATACAAGTGGTTGCTCTGAGCTTCAGTGGGAAGGGAGCAAGATGAAGTCAGTCGTTTGAAGTGGTTGTGACTTATCTCCCCTCCCCAGGATGTCTATGATAAAGTGGATTACCTGAGCTCCCTGGGGAAGACTCAGATTGCAGCTGTCCAGAGGGATGCAGACATCGGAGTGGCAGAAGCTGAGCGGGATGCTGGCATTCGGGTGAGTCCGGAGACGTGCTGGGCTTGCCCAGAGCAGCCTGTCTCGTTCCAGCTGCACACTCTGAAGCTCTGCTCTCTGTTCCCTCTCTGCAGGAGGCAGAGTGCAAGAAGGAAATGCTGGATGTCAAATTTATGGCAGATACCAAGATAGCTGATTCCAAGAGGGCTTTTGAATTGCAGAAAGCTGCCTTCACTGAGGAGGTCAACATTAAGGTGAGAGTATCCCACAGCCCGTCACTGTTCCCTGGAGGGTTTGTGGTGTTTTGGTGGCACAGGGGCTCATCAGCATCCTCCTCCTGCATCTGTTAGGAGAGCTGGAGGTGGAGGACCCAGGTCTGGGTATCACTGCATGAGCTCCTTGCAGCAGATTCCTCTCCTGTTCGATACAGTGGGAGTAGGAGGAGAGGAAGGGTGGGGATGGTCATCCAGGCAGAACCTGGAACTGTTTGGGCTCAAGTGCTATGGGAAGAGCACACACGGAAGGGCAGCACTGAGGATTAAGATGTCAGCCCTGGGAAGAGGTTCAGTAGCAGGAGTCATGTCTGGTTTCAGAGCCTGCCAAGGGTCCTCGTGTCTATGCAAAGGAGTTTGTGGCTCAGATCCCCCTTCTCCTTCCTGCTGTGTGCAGACTGCAGAGGCCCAGCTGGCCTATGAGCTCCAGAGTGCTCAGGAGCAGCAGAAGATTCGTCAGGAGGAAATTGAAATCGAGGTGGTGCAGCGCAAGAAGCAGATTGATGTGGAAGAGAAGGAGGTGATCCGGATGGAGAAGGAGCTCATGGCCACCGTGAAGCAGCCGGCCGAGGCCGAGGCCTATCGCATCCAGCAGATCGCCGAGGGTGAGAAGTGAGTGAGCCCATGACCTGGGCTGGGGGGAGGTGGGAGCACAGTGCTGCCCTGAGCCTCAGCTCCTGGGTTCTCTCCAGGGATCCAGGCTGCTGCAGGGCTGCGTTTCTCTTTCCAGGGTGAAGCAAGTCCTCCTTGCTCAGGCGGAGGCAGAAAAGATCCGCAAGATCGGAGAAGCAGAGGCTTTTGTGATCGAGGCTGTTGGGATGGCAGAGGCTGAGGGGTTGAAGCTGAAAGCAGAAGCGCTCCAGAAGTACGGAGAGGCTGCCCGGCTGGCTCTAGTGCTGGATGCACTGCCTGAGGTGAGGAGGGGCAGCTTTCCCTTGCTCGGGGAGTTCCCACTGCTGAGTCTCCCAGGGACACAGCAAGGTTCTGTGTGGTGTGTAGGGACCTTGCCCAGTGGGCTGCTGAGCAGTTCCTCGAGTCTCTGTTCATCTCACTCTCCTCTGCTCCCCTAGATTGCTGCCAAAGTGTCTGCTCCCCTCTCCAAAGTGGATGAGATTGTTATTCTTAGTGGAGAGAATAACACCACATCCGAGGTCAACCGTCTACTGGCCGAGATCCCTGCCTCCGTGCGTGCCATCACTGGTGTGGATCTCACAAAGGTGAGCTGGGCACCAGCAGCTGGCAATGCCAGCGGCTCCTAGGGCACCACGACTTGCCTGGAAGCTTTCAGCCTCCCAGAGAGCCCGTCCTCTCACAGCCCTGCCCACCACAGAGTGCAGGTAGCTCCCTGCCTCCCTTTCCTCCAGCTTTAACAGCTTCTCTTTTCCCCTCCTGCAGCTTCCCCTGTTCCAGAAAGCCACCGTGGCCAAGGAATGAGGTTAGCCAACCCAAAGCTAGTGAAGATCACTCCCTGTTATGCACTCAGACATCAACTGCCTTCAACACGTGGAAATTCCTTTTATATCAAAGACAATCTGAGTTTCATTCGTAACTGGTGCCTTATTTTGTAGGGCCAGAAAGATGCATGTCCTGTCTGCTGCTCTTTTTATTCCAAGGGTGGGAGGGGATTTATTTTGTAACTAATGTGTTGTCTCAGGCCAATCCCTCCACAGTTACAATTGGCAGCTTGTCTGGTGTTGCAGTCCCAGGTGCTTTGCTGTTCTCTGCCCTCAAGTGAGCGCCTGGAGCTCGGAGCAGAGGCTTGGTGAGTTGTGGAGCTGTCAGAAGAGAGCAGCCAGGACCTCCCTGCTGTCCCTCAGTGAGCCTCCTAGGCACTGCCCCAGCCCTGTCTCCCCATCGCTGTCCCTGTGGCTGGTTCTCCCTGTCCCAGTGTTTCATCCCCAGGGCCCCTGCAGTGCCAACAGCCCTGCCCACGCTGGGCTTCCTGGAGGTGGCATCATTCCCCAGGAAGGTGACAATCCAGCACTGTCAGTGGATGCTGCTCACCCCATGCTACTTCCTCTCAAGGAAGTTTCCTCATGGGATCTGCAGTGGGGAGAGCTGTGAGATGGAGAGGGAGCCCATCTCGTCCCTAGTGAGGTCCCACCACTAGGAATACCAAAAATTAGTGCTGTGCCAAAGCCACTCATCTTCTGAGAGGGCGGTGAAGCCACCGCAGCTGCTGTCCCTGAGGTGCCATGGTACATCCTGACCCCACAACTACTCAAACTGTAGGTCAGAGGTGGATGGGGGACTAGCAGGATACCAACGTGGGGATGGGCTCTTCCAGCCCTGGGGCCCTGAGCACTGGTTGAGGGCTTCCCTGGCAGGCAGAAACCCCCTACCTCGCTCTCTCCCCCTGCCTCCTATGGCCAGTGGCTTTGCTGCCTTGTGACAATGTGAGAGAAGTTGTCCCCTGTGTTTGTCCGTCCTCCCTGCAGTGCCATGTGGCACTGCACTGGTTCATGTCCCTTCCCTGCCTGTCTCAATGCCTGTGCTCAGTGTGGCTGGTACAGCCAGACCCGTATGTGAAGTCAACCTGATGCTACTGTGAGGTGGTGGAATTTTGAGGGTCCCTCCGTTGGCTCCTGCACCCACATCTCAGTGGCCCCTACCCTGTTGCCATAGGAAGGTAGCCGGTCCCTCTCTGCCCTCCCGGCATTGCCCCTGGTGAAGGCCAGTCCCTTTGCCAGGAATGACCCACTGCGGGTGGGTGGGTGGGTGCTGCGGCCCCCCCCATCCCCTCCCTGCCGCCGGGGTGGGAGGACCGGCGTTATCAGCCCCCGGCTTGCACTGGCCCACAGGCGGCGAGTGAAGATCTGGCGCTGGCAGGCAGGCGGGTNTGAGATAATAAACCCATGTCACCTCCTGCCTGGCTCTGTCTCGTGCCTCGCACCCGACTCTTCTGCCCCAGCACCCCCAGTGTGTTCCCAGCCGTGGCTTTGGGCTGCCCGGGGGCTGCTGGCCCTGGAGAGGGCAGGTGTTCCCTCTGGGATGGGGTGGAAGTGAGGTCCCGGCTCATGCTGCTCCTGCAGAGCCGCTGGGAGCTGGTCGTTTCCCCGCGGTCACCGTGTCCCCATGGGCTACTTGCCCCAGGCCTTGGTGTGGGCAGATCCTAGTCCTGCTCCTGCAGGGATGGACGTGCAGCCAAGAGCCACCGGCGGTGGCTGCTGAGCTCCAGAGGACTGACCACTTGGGGACACCCCAAGGAGTGGCACCCCAGGGTTTGGAGCAGGGATGGCATGGGCTGAAGGATCTGTTTGCCCCAGCAGCCAGGCTGGTGGCAGGAGCTCATCTCCCCCTGCCCTGGAGTGCTGTTCCATCCCCACACACTCTTCCCTGCACTGGGGGGGCAGCCAGGTGGCTCTGGGGGTCACCCTGGGAGCAGGAGCAGGGACAGCCAGCATGGGGTTGCCATGGGGGGGTTTGCTGTAGTGCCCTCCCAGGGGGAAAAGGTGGTTTCTCATGCCCTCCGTGCCCCCCCAGACACAAGACAGGACAAAGGGCCCGGTCCCACTGCCCTGCTGCATGGTGGCCCTGCTGATAGGCCGGGTGGGGACAGCTTGGCAGCCCCCAGCACATCCTTATCTGGAGCCAGACACTGTCCTGGACCAGCATGGCTGGCAGGAGGGCTGCAGCAAACAGGGGTGTCCTATGGCACCTGGAAGTCCCCTCACCAGCTCCATAGCACTGGCTTGGGGGGACATTCAGGCCCTCTCTGCTTCTGTGGGACACAAGACCACAGGGCAAGGCTGCCCTTGAGTGCTGTGTATCTGCAGAGTGAGCAGTGGGGCTGGCAGGCACTGGCCAGTACGAGGATAATCCCACAGGGCCAATCTGCAGCTGGCAGGGCTTGAGGGACTCAGGGATGTTTTGCCTTGTGTCGCTGCTGTACATTCTGGGTTGCCTGAGCCCCAGTTTGGGGTGCAGTACAAGCTCCCCCAGGACACCTCTGGGTCACAGCAGGGATCAAAACCAGGAGGGAATGGTCCCTTGCAGCCCCCCAAGTCCTCCTGTCCTAATGTATGCTGCCAAGCCAGCACCAGGCCTTGACCCTGTGCCACCCTGGCCAGGCTGGGGGGAACTGTGGGAAATGGTGTCCCTGTTCCTGTCACCCAGAGGTGACAGCAGGTCCAGGGACACCTTGTGTGTCAGGGCAGGGTCCCTGATAGCCGGATGCTGCTGCTTATCGGGACCCCCACGCAGACAGTCCCGGCGGGGGGTTATCACCTCCCCACAGCCGACTTCCAGGAATGCCGGCACGTCCTGGCACAAACAACCCGGCACAATGGCACAGCACTTGCTGCAGGATGTGACCCTGAGGGGACAGACAGGGCTGGGGATATACATGGCTAGGGGACACGAATGACCAGGGTAATGCACAGGCAGGTGACACAGTCACAGGGTGCAGCATCTGGGGACACACGTGGCCAGGGGACAAGTATGACCAGGGTCATGTGCAATGAGGGGACACAGCCCTCTTGGGGACATGTATGGTCAGGGGGGGCAAGTCTTTGGGGACACACAGCTGGGGAATCCATCCCTCCAGGGGACACACATGGCCAGGGGATTGTCTCCCTGGGGACGCACAGCTGGGGGTTACCTCTCTACAGGGGATCCTGCCGGCAGGAAGGTACAGTCAGACAAGGGATGTGTTCTCCCAGGAAACTTGTTCCATTGGACTGGGGGGCACATCTCTTTTTGGGGGACACACTGCTAGGTCCCATGTCCCTCAGGGGAGCATATATGAGCAGGGGACACAGCACTTTGAAGGTCACCCACCCCAGGGAGACACGGACTCCCTGTACCCGTGTGTGCCCTGAACTTCACATGAGAGTGACCCCCTGCACCCAGATGTCCCCCCATCACCATCCCAGGCCCCCTCCCCATGGAATGCTACCCTGTCCAACACCACTGTCCAGCAACTGGGAACTAGTTTGCAATAGGTAGCTGGCAATTTGGGGCCCTCACAGCTATGGGAAGGGATAATGCTGGTCAAGTGGTCAAGGCAGGTGCGTGGGGGATTTGTGGGGGCCACCCCCATGCTGAATGCACAGCCCCAACCCCCTCCTGGGCAATGCCAGGCTGGCAGGAGCTGCTTGGGGCTGTGCCCCCTCACCCCGGGCACGAAGGGGTTAAGAGCCTGGTCCAGCTGTGCAGTGCAGATGTGAGATATGCAGATGAGGCAGAGCAGGTTTTATAAGGCGGGTGCAGACCCAGCACCCCAAAGCCCCAGTGCCACCCCCATAGGTAGGTGCCTCCACCTGGGAAGCTCCTGTCCTGCTCCAGGGGAATGGGATTCAGGTGGGGATAAAGATGAGGTAGAGGGACATTGGGGTCAGGAGAGTATTGGGAGCCTCTGTCCCAATTCCTCTGCTCTGAAATGGTGGGATTTGGGATACAAGGAGGAGTTAGAGGGATGCTGGAGTGAGGAGGCACTTGGGAGCCTTCATCACATTCTGGAGCTGTGGGACTGGAGTGCAAAGGTGGAATAGGGGATCGCTGGGATCAGGAGTATATCGGGACCTCCTACTCTTCTCTAGGGTGGTGGGAATGGGGGGACAAGGAGGATGCCTGGGTGGGGAAGCCATTGAGACCCTCTATCCTGGTGGAATTGGGAGGGATAAAGAGGGAAAAGTGGAATGCTGGGGTGGAGAGGCCTTTGGGGGCCTCTGTCCTGCTCTGGTACAGGGTAACAGGGCTGGGTGAGGGGATCACCGGGGTGGGGGTGGGGGTGATCCCAGTGCTGTGCTCCCTAACCACGCTCTCCCCACGCAGGATCCGCTCCCTGCTCCGCGTGCTGCCGCCGCTCCGGGCAGGATATCATCGTATACTGTAAGTTGGCTATGAGACACTACAGTATAGATGATGTACTCCCCGGGCTGCCCCGTCTACCCCCCAGCAGGGACACGGCGCGGGACCACGGCGTGGGGCACCGGGGATG
>VXBA01001494.1:850966-914733 GCA_013399895.1 Serilophus lunatus
CCCTCAGCCCGCTGTGGGATCGCCAGTATCGCGACCCTCCCCCTGTCGCGACAGCCGCCCCCAGCCGCCTCCCCCGGGTGTCCCCCCGGTCAGCGCGGGGCGCCCCGGCCCCTCGATAACCCCGGCACCCCTTCCCCGGGTACCACAGGCACGGCCGGGATCGCGATAGTGCGTCAGGCATCACGACACAAGTGCCGTCTGGGGGAAGGGGGGGTTGCGGTCGCAGCGCGAGCACATCCTTTGTGTGATTCTTCCCCAAGAGAAGTGTCTTTTTTTTGCAAGAGACCCGCAGGCTGGTTGGGGTTGGAAGGGACCTTAAGGAGCGTCTCGTCCCAGCCCCCGCCATGGGCAGGGCACAGGTACCGTCAGTAAATCACTCGTCATTTTTTATCCCCTGCCAACCTAATTTCGAGCGTCTTAAGAAGAAGAAGAAGGAGGAAGCCGTGTGTCTGGACTCTGCTCAGTCCACTGGTTCAGGCAAAGCGCCGAAAGGGTTTTGGTTCTGCAGCGTGTGAACCTCCCCCAGCAGCACCTGCGAGGGCTCCCGGACCTCCCTCGGTGTCACCTCCAATCACTTGGTACAAGTTCAGGGTAAATCACAGCTGCAGGTTAATTAGTTCGGTCCTAATTGCTTCTGCTCACTCCTCACCACGGTCCTTAATTTTTCTCCAACCACAGTTTCTAGAAAGCATAAGTTTATTCGGGAAAACTTTTTTGCAGGAATACTTTTTTTTTTTTTTTTTAAATTCTCTTTATTGTACAAACCTCGGTTCTTTGTTGCTGCGGGAGAGGAGGGAGCTGGCAGCTCTCAGGAGGTGAGGTTGAGTTCCTGAGTGATGTCATTTGTGCTGGAGCAACGGCGGTGACTTTGTGATGGAATAAATCCTCCTGGACGTGTCAGGGCTCCCTGTGTGTGTGTGCTGTGGAAACTTTGTCTGATTCAGCAGCAGACTGAGAAAATTCTGTGCTCAGTGCTACGTAGGCAGTGAGGGGATGGAGTGATGATAGTTGCATTTTCCTTTCAGTGTGTATGTTTGTGATCAGGGCGCTTTTTTTTTTTCAGCTTAGGAATTCGAACTTGTTGGAGCCCCATTTATCAGGTGGATACATAAAGCAGTGGGGGAAAGATGTGGAAGGATCTTGCAGGTATTAGAGGTGGGGAGAAAAGGTTCCCACAGCCTGGGGAATGAAGGGTGGAGGTGGGTCTGGTGTCCTGTAAATGCAGTCCAGAGGGTCTGGAAACTCGAGGGGGAAAACTGAGAACAGAAAGCAAACTTGAAAGCAAACTATTAATTTCTAGCATGGAAGGTTTGGATCAAAAGCAGGTAAGAGAGCAAACAGAGGGTAAGACTTGGAGTTCACACAGGATCTAAGCTTTCCTGGAAAAATGCTTCCATAAAAGAAAGACCATTCGTTTTCTAAATTATATTTACACTGGTTAGAATTTCTGAGGTGAAGAAAACAGGATTGACCCTTTTCTGGGGAGCTGCAGGTCGAGAGGGGGCTGGAAGATGATGAGCTGATGAGTTGGCTGCAATTTACAGGCTTCACTTCAAATATTTTCAATATTTCCTAACTATTTTAAGAAGCTCTATTGAGTCCCAGTCCAAACCAGCCCGATAGTCTGGAAAGAGGAAGCATGTGTATTGCTGGGACAAGAATTAAGCAAAAATAGATAAATCTGACATAATGGATGACAAGGGAAAGCTGATTGCTGAAAGATGCTGGCATGCTCTGTTCCTGCATGCTTGGCATGTATTCTGTTGTGTTACATGGCTTTTGAAGTGTAAAAAAAAAAAAAAGAAATCTCATTTTGTGCTGAGATAAAAGAAAAGGCAGGTGCTTAAATTCTGCTAAGGATCAGCTTTGATACTGACTTGAAGTAGTGACCTTGCTTGTGTTTACCCCCCCTGTCACTTTGTGAACTTCTCAATTGAATAAATAATTCACTTAGCACCAAATAAATGCCATTTAATAAGATGGTATTTTTGATCCTGCTCTCACTTCACATTGCAAACAATTTCACACTCTTTCTGCTTGAGCACAGCCTGGGGTGCTATTTCTGTTAATAGCATTAAAAATATGTTGGAGAATGTCCATGTAGTATTGTTTTTTTCTCCAAATGTAAAATTAAGGAATCCTTGTGTTCTCTGCAGCTTGGATATTTGCCTTCATTTAAGCCTTATTTGTATTTGTTTCAAGTTGTCCTCTGATAGATAAGCTTTTATATCTATGTTTGCTTCTGGGAACTGCTACCAGATGAAGAGGAGAAGTAAGGATTTTGTCAAGGACTGAAGTATCTGCATTTCCCAGAAGCTCAGGCTGCTGTACAACGTGCAGGAGCCTCAGCTTGTGTCCTCTCCTGCACCTGCTGAAATGCCTGGGTGGGAGATAGAAACTTTTGTAGGTGTTTCCAGTGCAACACTTCACTTTTTCACTTTGGTTTTTGTGCATTCATCTTTATTCTCCTGCATTTTTGTCCTTGACTTGTTCCTGGCCAGCACATGGAAACAGGAGAGGAGGAGGGAGAGGTGTTGCCCTGGCATCCCACACCCCAAAACCTCCATCACCAAAACATTTTGGATCCTCTGTGTTGCTGCCTTGCTCACCTTCAGCGAGGTCACAGTGAGGGCAGTCACAGATTTAATAAGTGGGAGATGAACTAGTGTCCATCCTGCATTTCTCTAAAGCTTGGGAGCTCCCAGGATTCTGGGATTTGTAGAATTGCTGAATACACCTCTGAGAGCTTAGCCACAGCCCGACTTCCTTGGGTTATTTATCAGATGATCAGCACCTTTAAATAATTGCTTCAAGAACATGGAGTTGGCTGGAATGCTACACCCAGCAGTGAGTAACAGGTCACTGTGTCCTGTCAGACACTGTAGCCAGGGCCTGCTGGCTCCTCTGAGGCTGGTTTTGAAGTAAGATGCCCCTGAAGATGAGTAAAAGTTTCAGTTTTCTCCCTCAGTACTGGGTGTATCACGCCAGTGTTTCCAGTTTGTAGCATTTTAAACGTTCTCAAATTGGTAAGTGAAGAGAATAATGGAGACTTCTATTCCTTGTGTGCCATGCCCCATTCCTAATTTCCCATTGTATTTTGTGACTCCTATTGAAATCTTTGCTGTAATGATCTTGGAGCAATTTTTTCTTTTAATTGCAGATCCTTAGTTAGCCTGTGAATGCTAAAATGAGTTTGTTACACTATTCATCTTTTTCCTTTTTTAAAACGATTTGCTTTCCAAATACTGATTGAGAAACAGAGCTCCTGAACAGGCTTTCTGCTGACTGACATCCAGAAAAGTGGTTTTGAACTTTAGCCAAAGGGGTTGTATTCCTTCAAAAGCTGATCTTACTATCCAGAATAGGCATTGCTTGGCCTTGGTTTGTTAATTTGAATTAAGTGGACACTTAAAAAGTCAGTGACTGCATCCCATGGCTGATCTGACTTCACAGACCCCTTTTCCTTAATTTGGGACATTCTGTCACTCCCACTCATTTTTTACTGTGTTGTTGCTGTAATTACCCCCCATTGTGCATCCTTTACACATTGCCACTACTTACCTTTTTTTTATGCCACCTTTGGAGATTAGTCCCAATTTTCCAGGGTTTGAGAAGAAAATGGTGATGTTTCATTACTGGAATAATTTCTCAGGAGTGTAGTTTGGCTGCAGCATGGCTTTGGGGAGGGAAGGGTGGGGGTGTAGCACTTGTGGTGTGTGGGGATGAAAACTGGGAAGGATTTTTTGCTGTGAATTCCTGAGTCCTGTGCAGCAATGTCTGGGTTGTTGGTGTATTTAGAGACAACTGAGCTGCTCCAGGCTTTTTAAATAGAGCCTCTGATGGGTGTACTGTAGGAAAACAGGTTCTCTGTGAATGCAGCATGTCTGAGACAAACCTTTTTAAGGAGAATTCTGCTGAATTAGGTGGCAGATCTTGGGTGTGAGTGTTTAATTCCCTACGATGTCTGGAGTAACATGAGGTAGAAAAGGTGAACCATGAAAGTGGAGCTATTTTTAGTATTAAAGGAGAAAAAAGCAGTCAAAAAATGATCTAAGTGATACATTGCTGACGTCTGTAGTGCAGCCAACCCAATTAAGGAGCCATATATTGTTTCCAGCAGGATTCTGATTGTTTCTAATTTGGGAAGTGGGAATAGGTGAAACACTGTGCTCTGCTGCTCAGGGGGGATCCAGCATCCAGTTGTTTTCTGTAATCTCACTCCTCATACTGGGACACTCTCTGGCCTGGCTGAGATGGAGCCACAAAAAATTCCAACATGTTTTTTTTTGTTGGTAAAAACGTCACAAAAGTCAGCGTTGAGCACCGTGGATTCTTTTTTCATTTCCTGGCCCCTTTGCTGCATCCTGCTCTCCTTTTCCTTGCCTTCATGTCGTTAAACTTGGAGTGTTCCTGTTGGAGGGTTTGTGTCTCACAGTCCTGCCCTTTCCTGTGGCTTTCCCTTGCCCCTCATTTTGTTCCTCTCTGTTGGCAGTTCCCGGACATAAAATGAATTGAGAAATGTCACACAGTGACTGTCTTGAGCAATTCTGTGTATAAATATATCTATACATGTATAGTTTAAATTCTGTTGGATGGAACTAACATTGTATGAACTTCTTTAAAAAAAAATTATGCAGTTGCTCCCACTCTCCAAAGTAAACTTCCTCCTCTGCTAATCTTTTTTAAACCTGGAATGAAAAAAACATGTATTCTTAACATCTGGAAAGGGGAGGCCCTTATGCCTACATTATTATTCTTTTATTCAGCATTGCTCTTCATTCATCCTTCTTTTCTGGCACTGTTTTTCTTAATTTTTTGTCTTCTAAGCTCGAGGAATGTTGTGTTCTTTGGCTTTGTTGTGGATGGGCAAAATCAGGGATTTGCTTGCTCTTCTCTTCCAGCTCATTAGTCTATTCTGATTCTGGGTTGGTTTTATTTCTTCAGCTACAGCAAAGCCCTCAGCTTTTGTCTCAAATGGGTGATGTGTTCCTGGAGCTGCTAATTCGTGCATCCTTTGACTTTAAATGGTTCACAACTCTGCTGGGTGTTTGTGAATGAACATGGAGGAAAACCAATATGTGAAAAGGCTGCAGCAGGGAAGGGGAAACAGCTCTTCCAGCACCTTTTTCCTGGTCACACCATTGCCTGATTTAGTTTTCGAGTCTGTGTACTCTTTAGTGTTTAAATTTAGAAATGGATTGTTTTGGAACAAGTCATTTTAAGATCGTTTCCAGGACATTTGTGTGTAATCTAATCCCATTCAGGTTTGCTGCTCTGATCTGCTTGTTCCATGAGACTTCAGGTTCTCTCTCTCTCCTTGTACCTCTCCCACTGTTTTCTACAAATCTGGTGGGTTTGTTCCAGTCAAAACTTCAGCAGCATTTATGAATCCTTCTATCCCTTTTCTATTCCCTGTTTCTATTCATTGACAAGGTGATATTTGTAAAAACAGCCTGAACCTTTAAAAAATGTCACTTCAATGTCTCTGAAGGATCTCATAAGTGATTATTATTTAAACACTCTAGAAATGGAACGTGTCTACTTTAGAAATTGGCCTGAATAACATTTCTGCTCTATGTGCTCTAATATTAATTTCCAACACAGCTTAGTTTGATATTTCAAGGTGTCTTTTTACTTACAGTTATCAATGAGTGAAGTTGCTGGTGAAGAACCAAAAAGAAAATCTTCTCAGAGTGTGACAGTCTGATACAACATTTCAACCACTTAAATTTGGGACGGGGAAGAATTAAGATTTTTCCATACTTCCATCTAGTGTGCATGAGGGAAATTGCATCTGTGGTTGAAATACTCTCTCCTAGCAGTTCCAGCTGGGCAAGGACCATCTCATCCACTGGTCTTTGTTAAGCACTTGCTGCTGAGGAGCTGCGTGGCATCTCAGGGCTGACAGATTTTAGTTCCAAGTATTTATGTGGTGGTACCTTTGGCATGTCGCAATCTGTAGAGGCAGTGAAGTTTAAGAAAAATCACCTTTCACTGTGTGGTGTTTGTGCTCTCCTTCAGTGTGTGCTGCTCTATTTACTTGTCACTCTGTGCCAGAATTTCAGCTGCTTGATTTATGAATTATTGCTGTAGAAATAAAATTAAAGTGGCTGTTCAGTTACTTAAGAGCCAATTAAATCTCATTTTATTCTGATGTAACATTTCCAGCGAAGGGACATAAAATGCAGTCTGTGGAGGAAAGTTGGATCTAAAAATGGTTAGTGTTTATTTTTTATAATCTCTGCTTTTGACAGCTTGACTTGCCAAATGAAATCCATTTCAATCTCTCAGCAGTGAGTGCAGATCTTAGAAGTTGCTCTGTGCAAGAAAATAAAACAGGTTTGGTGTTTGCAGTGATCCTGTATAGACCTTTACTCGTAGCTGCCCGCTGGACAGTGTATCCACCCTGGAGAAAGGAATTTCCCTTGTTTGCAACGTTTTTGGAGAATATAATTTATTTACTACCCTTTGGTGACTTTGAAAGGTAGAAACAAAGGGTCTTCTGGGACCAGCGTTCCTCACATCACGGGCTGTGCCGTCTTGAGGGATTGGCATTAATATTAGTTGAGTTTCCAGTATCAGATTGTGCTAATTACTGTGAGGTCCCTGCTCACAGGGGACGCTCAGGACGAGGTGCTTTGAGAAGTGCAGCCCAAGGACCTCGTTGGTGCGTGACGGACAGAGATGGGTTTGTTGTGTGGGACTGGGGAGCCAAGTTCCCTCTTAAAGAGACAGAGGGGCACAGGCACGCTGAAAACACCCTGCCAGGCCTTACAGCCCTGTGCTCTGCTAGCAGGAAATGCCCCACGTGGAGGACAAGCAGGTACTTTTCATTACGTGTGGCAATTAAAACGTGTCTCTTGATAGTGGGATTTCTGAGATGACGGCGCCAATCCCGGTTTTATTTTGACACTTCCACACCGTGCGTTGTGTGTTCCGTGGGCTGGGAGGGCTGTTTCCATCTGAAGAATCTGCTTTGCCTTAGTTTTTATTAAAAATAAATCATATTGATGCGGATGTAATTTTATTTGGGACTAGACAAGCCTGCACTAGCCAGCTCTCGGGTTTGTGGCGTCTGTCTCCGACAAGATCACAGATATGGGGAAAATGATTTATTTTAGTATCCAGTGCTTAGATAAAACTCTGGTTTTGTGCAGATGGCACTGAAAGGATAACACATAGCTCAAACAAATTTGTATAAAGCACTGTATATTTGTACCAGTATCCAAATCTTCAGTAAATCAGTAATATTGAGATTTATATTATTGTACAAGTCTGGGGGTTTTTTGTGATATTAGAATTAATTGCTACCTGTGGAGGTTGGTGGGGTTGGTGTACCCTGGGCTGGCTGCTCCCTGCATCTTGTTGAGGTGCTTCCAGTTGCACCCCAAAGAGCTATTGGGAATTGTCTGGTTGATGTTGGAGAATGGTATGAGGTTTTGGGATGGAGAATGTTGAGGTTGATGCAGAGCAGGAGTGCAAGGGTGCTCAGGTCTTTGGAGAGGCTTGGAGATGGTACAGGTGTTTGGGAGGTGCCTGCTCCTTCTGAAAGGCTTTTATAAAACACTTTAGTAGAGCTCAATCAAATTCTGATAGCTGCACTAATTCTAAATAAGTGTTTGCTAAACAACATTAATGGATTTAAAATGTTTTTAGGAATAGTTATTAGTCCTTCAGTCTCGTATGGTGACAGGAGTTTTGTCTCGATGGGGGGCTGCCATTTTAATGCTTCCTGGCAGGAAGCCTATTTTGATCATGCAAATTAGGTTGGAAAAAGTAGGCTAAGCCACTAAAAAGTAGGAGAGATCATGAAATTTGAAATGTTTAAGGTGACTTTTTCTGATTATTAACATTCTTGTTACCGTCGTTTACATGTGTCACTTCATTTTCCTTGATGCTCATGTCCTCGTCTCTCAACTCTGACAACCTCAGTGCTGATTGCTCCTGCATCCACTGCTCAAAATGGAAGCTGTAGTCCTTTGGCTATTTTATTCCCAGCAAGGTGCTTGGAAATATTGGCCACGTGGTGTGTTTTGTTGTATAATTAGAAATGCGGATACAGGCTTTTTTCTTGCACCATGGTTAATTTTTTCCACACTAATAGGGACTGAAGGTTAAACTTGGCTTACATAAATTCTGGGTATTTGCAGGATGCTTGTTGGCAAGGGGATTAATTCTGGAAGTGGGAAATAGGCACATGGATGAGGATCAGAGATGGTGCCCAGACTGCTGGATCTCAGGTGGGAAGATGCTGGGATTTTCACCAGGATCTCTTTGGAGACTCCACCTTTCCCACCAGTTTCTGGGCAGGGGGACAGAATGACGTGGCTGGGGATGTGAGGAGGAGGAGCCCCCTGCAACCCTGCTGAGGCACATGGATCCCATGGCCACCATCCTGCAGGAACACTGCAGCCCATCCCTCCCACCCTGCTCCTCTGGGCAACGAGCGCGTCGGCAAAATAACTGTCGTGGTGCCTGCTGGTTTCATTTAAGCCTATTAATTTTTAATAGAAGATTAATATTAAGCCAACACACTTCGAACATGACTTTGCCTTTGTGCAGAAAGACCCTGGATTTGTGTTTGCTTTGGAGACAAGAGTGTTGGATCCTGCAGGAGCAAGACTTTCCTGGAGCAGTGTGGGGCTTAGGGTTAGGGCCGTGTCTTTGTAGGGTTGTCACCTTCAGCCAGGACAGTAGCAGTGCCCTGTTGGACCTCAGTGATCACAGATGTTGGTTGGATTTCGAATGTCTGTCTCTGAAAGGGATGTTGGTGTGCTGTGCTGCTTGGATAAATGGAGAGGAACTGGGTATTTCCAGCTAAAAGTGTATTTTGTGTCAATTAGCACCACACTGACCTGCCCCGAGTCTGATGGAAAATGCCAACAGTTGAACACCGATTTTACAAGGACTTCAGTAAATATTAATTGATGCAATTTAGGGGGTCTGTTATGCAAATAAAGCATACTTTTAATCACCACCTTCACTAGGAGCTAATAGAGGAGGGTTCTGTTGGGGATGGAGAGCTTGTCCTCAGCCTCCCAACCATGGCTTTGCTGCAGTTGGTGTTCTGCAGCCTCCAAAACAGTAAACTCGAAACAGGAAGGTCGACTCTTCAAGCTGATGGTATCTTTGTCATTAAAAGAGATTCTGGGAAAGTAATCTACATTCTTGAGCTCTTGCAACCCTTTTTAATTGTTTTTTCTCACAACCTTAGCCTGATCTTATCACCTGAGTAATTGTTGCATCATATTTGCTTTATTCTCTCTACTGGGAAGTCAGATAATTGCTTTATACCTTTTAATGGAAAGTGTTTGGGAAGCCTGTTTCCTCTGGGATGTAGATGAGCAGTGCAGCAACTATTGCAACACTCACATTTCTCCCATTTTTCTGGAGCTGGATGGGAACCCAGCAAGAGAAGGCCTGGATGGCTGGCACCTTCGCTAGAATTGAGTAGCAGCCATAAAGTTACTCAGTGGTTTTAGACCTCATCATAAAAGTAAAGCTCCCAGCTCTGCTGTGCCTTGTGTTTGGGCATTTCTCATCTGTGGGAACATTCAGCCAGGCTTTCCTTATGAAGTAGTATTGCAGGGTATTAATTATTCATAGTCAGTTTAATTTTTCTTTCTTGCATATTTAATTGTAATAGCATGCTGTATGTCACAGTGATTTCCCAGAAGAACTGTCTATACCAAAGGAAAACCATTCAGGTATATGGTCTTAAATACGTCCCTGCTAATCTTTGGTGTTTAGTTTTGGAGCAGAATGGGATATTATCAGATGCTTCTCAGAGGGGAACAATTATGCAAAATGGTGCTTTCACTTAATCTTTTCAGCTAAAATTTTCAAGCTGAAATAGCTGGTTTGATTTTTCACTGCTGACGTTTACAGTGTCTTGCTTATTTTATGAGGAAAAAATGCTTAATAGGAGGGAGGACGTGACTTCTGTTTGTTTCTCTGAAGTGGGGGGGAGCCTCTACCAGAGACTTTGGAAGTGTCAATCGATTCCTTGCAGAAGATGAAGGAAGGGAATAAGATTTTTATTGAGTTTTTTTCAGTGATCAGAATAGCAATGCCAAGTGCTTGTGTGATTAAATTTTTATTTTTTTTAACTACTAGGATGGGCTCTTAGTGCTTGACGTGAGAAAATATTGGAGGCACAGGAACTGCAAATGCATTCACAATTTGATTTGCATTACCCTCCTTCCAGAGCTGTTTCACGCTTGTGTGGCACTTGGTGAAACTGAATCCCTCGTGTTTGGAGAGCAGGATTGTTCTCAGAGATTTACTGTAGGAGTTTAAACTTCTGAAAAATCTGTTTACAATGTGTCTGAACTGGAGGATAGAGGACACAGTAGAGACTGTTATCTGTTTACTGCTCAGATAAGGAGGTGGAATAGATTGCTGGCCTGTTTCTGAACTCTGCTTAATGAATGGTTGCTAGGCAAATTGCATCTCAATCAGCTTAATCCTCAAGATGTCATTTACAGGTCTGCTCTTTGTGAGGGCCAGAACCGTGCGCTTTCAAACTGCACAGGCCAGAAATTGCTAGCAAAGCAGCTTAGAATAGCTTGTTCAAAAATTCAGCTACATGTGTTGCTGAGCTGCCCAATTTAAAGTGCCTGTTGTCGCGGGGCCGTCGCTGCCTGGCCGTGCGCGAGATGAGGCGTTCAGTGATAGACAGGAGGCAGCAGCATCCTTAGCACCCTTTCTGGATCAGCACAGCCCACACCACCACGTTTTGGCACTGGATTAACGTGAAAGAAAAACGTTTCTAAATGGGGACTGCACTGCTGACGTGATGAAAGGTATTTCTGCTTTGGCTGAGTTTTGCTCGAAGCCGGGTGTGATTTTGGGGTGTACACGTGGGATATGGTTCACAGGTGGAAAACGGGGAAGTGGTGTTAGCTGGCACGGGACAGGGAGCTGGGCTTGGGCTTGGTGAGAGAGCTGTAATCAGGAGGGGGCACAGCCAGGTTGTGTGAAGCCTCATCCTGCCTCTGGAACGTTGGACTTTCTCCCGCGGCATCAGGCGAGAGCCAATTAATCGCATATGCTGGCATGTGTGATGCCCACATACATTAGGCTCATGGCTTAGTCCAAAGGAAAAAGTTTCCTAACATAGTTAAGCTTTAACAGTCCCTTTGTAAAGAAAGATGACAAGATACTTGTTTTTATTGGTTTGCCATGACAGCCGTGAATCTTGTTGCGGGCAGCGCATTGTTCTTTGCGTGGCTACACCTTCCTTTCCTTTGAAATACATCCTCTGAGTGCTGCATGTCATGACACCACACACTGCAAAGGCAGACTGGAGAATGCTGGACTTGTTGAATGCAAAAGACATTTTGCAGCTGTTCATGGTCACTGTGTGCTGATATGAAATGTCCTTCATGTGACACAGTTGTTGAAAGTACAGGTGTAAGTGTAGTGTGTGAACTTTGCAGTGCTTGCATAGTTGGGATGTGTGCAGCTTTTGTGTTCCAAAATACTGGGTTTTTTTAGGAAAAGGTTGCATTAAAATGTTGAGAGCCTCTCCAAATAAAACACAAATAAAATATTCTACCTTAGTCACCAGCAAAATGACAGTGGTGCCTGCAACTTTATGCTGCGGATGGGAAGAGGGCTGTTGAACAGAAGACTTTGTGATCAGGGAGTGCTTTTCATGCAAATGAAGATTTTATTACATGCTGCTGAATCAGGGGCTTGTGTAGCAAGAACAGCACAGAAGTGATAAGATCACTTTGTCATAGCTTGAAATTTTGCCCAGCGTGTCTTTCAGATTGCTGAAATGGGCAAGAAACACTCTTGTTAAGGGCACAGCAGTAACTGATACAATATTTGGGGGGGCAGGACTCTTGTTTCATGGTATGGTATGGTCTGTCTGCAGGGATCTGCCACGTGTCCACAGCCCTGATCTCCAAGCAAGGAGCAGCTGCAACCTGTGGGTGATTCTGAGTCGCAGCAAAGTCATAAAAGCTCCCGTTTCCTCTTGGGATCCTGGCTCTGCTCTTGGCAAATGGGTTTGGAATCCTCTCTGCTGCAAGCTGGGAGCTGGGTTGTCCATCCTTTAGGATGGGATAGCCTGTGTTGCCTGTTCCTGGGTTGTACAAGGGCTCTGCTTAGGATGTGGAGCTGGGTTTTGCTGCAGAGGGCACCCATCCAGCACTGCCTCTGCTGGCTTTCCTTTTGTATTCATTCACTGATATCGTCTTCCCAATGTCCTTCTTTGACAGTGAGAACCGGTTTGGTTTAATGAGGGCTGTTGTTGCCAACAAGTGAATGGATATCTGAAGTGGGCACCTACATCTTCCCCTGCAGATGGGGAGTGTTCAGCATCCTGACATGACCTTGGTAAAAGTTCTGTGGCGTGTTACTTTCCCCTTTTATTTATCTCCCTTCCAGTGTAGCAGCTTTCCTTGCAGGGGACCGTCTGAGCTATTGGAAATCTGTCCTCTCTTCTCTTCCTCTCTCCAGAGATGTTGTCAGTGTAACACCCAAGCTACTCAGATTGAAGCCTGAATATTCTGCTTTTGCACAATCAGGAGGCATTCAGTTAAAGCACCAAGAGGAGAAGAAGTTTAAGGTTTAGGACTGACATTTTTAGACACTTATTAATCCATAATTTTAAACTGTCTTGGTAAGGAAGGTCACATGGGATGCCTGTGTGTGTGTGTTTAGCATCCATCAGAGTGCACAGCCCAGGGAAGAAACATCCTTAACAGCCATTGGGATTGCAGCATGGGGCTATTCATATTTCAGGTTCTTATCTGAAGAGTCTAGAAACAAAATCTAACCCTGCACATTCCTGGAGAGTTTCAGAGCAGTAGGATGGAACCCTTTGCCTGTTTTTCTCATGCAAATTATGGTAAGGATTATTCAGTGTTTAAAATCTGGTTTATACTAGCTTCTGAATTTCATTTAAAATAAACATCTGGAGAGCTTTTTGATCTCCTGTGCAAGATTGTCGTCTGCCTCACTTGGTAAAATGACTTCTGCTTAATTTTTAGTGAAAGGCAAAGACCGAGATGGTTTCAGCCCAGAGGCAATTTCAACGGTTCACCTTCTGCAGTTAGAAATTTCCACAAGCCTGTCCAGCAGATACTTAAAATCCATTCTCTCAGGGAAAGTGGCAGGAATAAGCTACCTCTCTCTTCCATGCTGCAATTTGGGATCTGCAGGGCTGCTACCTGTAGGGCCATTTGTACTTCTGCAGGGCCTCCTCCTCCTGGTGCTGAGCAGGTGTTGCAGCGGATGCTCCGTGCAAGAATTACAGTCTTGTCTCCTTGCATCTTGCAGTCCAAAGCCCTTCCTGGGAAGTTTGCCACAGTTTTGCCAGTGTCTTGCAGTCAAGAACAGTGTCTCACAGGGAGTAATCAGCTATTTATTGAAGTAGCCATTACATTCACAGTCTGGTTTCTGTGATTTGACAGGAGATGATTCGTCTACTCTTCACTGGAGACTGGAAACCTGTGCCCGTGGCGAGTGCTGGGCGCTGCTTCCTCTGCCTTTCTGGCTTTGAAACAGGTTCCTGTTGCTCTTTGCAGAGCCTGAAGCAGCAGCAATCTGTAGAGGCAGTGTCTGCAGAGTGACTTTACCTCTTTGTTTTCTCTGTATTTATGTCTGTATGAGATCAGCTGGTCCCACATCGTGTGTGAAGTAGTTAAATTTTACCCTGCATCTGTAAGATGGGATTTTTTCCCCCCTCCTTTCGAGGCTCTTTGATCAAATCAAACAAAAACGCAGCGCTTTCATTTCTAGTTTTATAGTTTCAAAGACAATCTCCTGACATGCTCGAGCAGTCTGGACCCAAGTCCTTTTTTTCCTTAGTCCAAAGGCTCTCTGTGTCTTGTGCCTTTCTCTGTATCAGCAGTTGCAATCTGCATTAGCTTTTATCTGCATCAAAAGACAAATGGAAGAGAGCAAGACCCTGCAGGAATGGGGAACAGACTTACATGTGCAATGGAAATATGTAATCCTTACGTTCAGTCTGCCACATGGAGTACAGACCAGCTTCTACAGTGCAGTCTATACTCCCAGAAATATGAGTTTAGATTTTAGGCTTTGAAGGTTGGTTAATCCTCTCCAGTGGTTAATACCAACATAAAATATTCTCTGATGTCAAACTTTTCCTCCTAAATGCCTTTTTTTTTTCCCCTTCTTCTTTTTGCATATGTCAACTATACAAAGCAACTCTCAATTTGTGAAATTAGCATTCAAACCCTCTGTAAGCACTTTATTTTTGTCTGCTTTGTGAGCAGCTGAACACATGTCCAGGCTGAAATACGCTGAGCTGCTGCTTCCCAGCAAGGAGCTCCCGACCGCGCAGGCGTGGGGAGAACTGGGGACTTTGTCCCGTGTCCTGAAGAGCCCCTCCTGACCTCTGCCCTGCAACAGCACATCTGCACATCTCCTGCTTTCCACTGCATCCCAGGGGAAGAGATCCCAGTGCAGCCATCCTGAATCAAACTCAGCCAGATGAGCGCTCTGGTCGCTGTCATCCCGATCAAAACCCGAGCCGTGTCTGATGGCATTTGGAACATTCCTCTTGCAGAGGAGCAGTGCTTAGAGCAAAGTGTGTTTCTCTCTGCATTAAGGAGTCAGATTCAGCTGTTCAAAGCGAGTTGATAAATTGCTTTTCATTAAGTGTCTGAGTGCCAAGGGGTTCGGTGTGTGTTCCAAGGAAAAAATACATTAATTACAGCTTCTGTAGAGCGTTTATCAATCACGTCGTTATAAACACTACTAATGCAGTTAATTGAAGGTAGAAAAATTTACCTTTTTGAATTTGTTGACTGTAGCAATTCCGTGACTGGAAAGATAAATTGGAAATGAAAATCGGGGGATATTTCAGTGGGAGCTGCACAGGGGAGGTCAGGGCTGTTAGAGGGGGGCTTATCAGGGGCACAGTGTTTGTGCTGTGTCTGCTGGTGAGGTACAGGCTGCAGCAGCAGTGTTTGTTCTCTCTGCCACGTTGTGTTTGCCATCCAAAGGGTTGTCTCACTGGCTGTGGTACGGTTACAGCTGTGTCCTGCCCGTACAATTTCTTCATTGCTCTGTGAGTGTTGTTTTTTTTAAAAAAAGAAAAAGGCGAGTGCAGAGGAGGAAAGATGCTCAAAAGCAAACAAAAATGTACTGCTCACCTGTAATCAGTAAAAGTTAACCACGAAAAAAGAAATCTTTTGTGAATGTAAACTTTGGATAAAGGGTGGTATGTCAGCACCTGCTGCAGGAGTCAGGGGAGATTGTGCTGAAGTGTTTTACCAGGTCTGCAGACAAAAACCTGCGATGCTTGTGGTGTGCAGAGGTTTTGAAGGCGTCTTGCACACTCGTGTTGCTTCCCCTGTGGCTGTTTTGAGCTGCCAGCTGTGCAGCTGGCTGTTTTTCATGCTTCTCAGGAAAGCACTGAGAATAGCAGAGACTTTTTACAGCAGCTCACAACTAATGGATTTCTTGTCCTTTCTTCTGTTGAGTTGTCACGAGGTGGCCTTTGAGTTTCCTGGGAGATTGATAAGGACACTAGGTCTGTGTCAGGACAAGCCAGCAGGACCCCAGCATCTCACTGTGAAGGTTGACAGGAAAACACCATCCCAAATGTCTGGTCCAGCTCTTTGGTATTCACCTGATGCCTTCTATTTTCTGCTGGTGGGTGTTTTGTTATGTGTGTTGGAGCTTCTGTTTGAGGTTCTCAGAATGCTTTTCATCTTTGCAGCTGGCTGCACAGTATCTCCAGCTACAGAAGGAGGGCTTATCTTGCCCTTACAAATGGTAAAATGTGTATCCAAGAGCTGATGTGTTTGTGGTCCAGCAGGAAGCTCTGGCACTGTGCACAGTCAGACAGAGATCTCCAATTTTGGATCTTAAAAATCTATTTTTCACTGCTTGCTTCCTTTGGCTGTTAAAATTTCACCATAGGTGGGACCATAATTCAGTGTCCAGAGAGCTAAATACTGAACCAAACTGTCAGTGTGATTGTACAAGTCAAAATGGTTCACATGCATGACAAATACAAACTGAAATCCATCCCCTGGTTGAGCCTCTGTTCACACACCACCAGCACACCTGGTCCAAAAGTGAATCATTTCATATTTTTATTCCTTAATACATGAGTTCAGTTTTTGTTTTGTATGAAGTCTGATGCATTCTGCCTCATCTTATTTGCAAATATTTCTCATTTTCAAGTGAGTCTATTTTTAAAACAGGGCTCAAAACATATTTTTCAGTATCTAACAAATGTCTGATTTGTTACTTGTCTGTAGAATAGAGGTAAAATTTGTTCAAAGATAGCTCTGAATTTTGGGGGTTTTTTTTATAATCAGCTTGTAATAAACAAGGGAAGATAGCTGCTTTCCTACCCAGGAACTGTCGTAATCTGTAACTTCTAACGATATTTTAGAAGGAAAAACTGTCATCCTTGTGTCATGTGCAGCCACAGGATTTCTGTAAGTCATGATTAAGACTTTAATTCTGGGTTTTCACAGAGTAAGTGTGGAAGAGAGAAGATAATGAAAATGGTGATCTCTGTGAAGCAGCTCCTAGAGATGGGGGAACTGTTTCATATTTCCTTTCCCCTTTGCCTAGGCAGCTGTTTGCTGTACCTTAGAAAAACTTCCTTTTCAGGTCTGGGAAGGCAAGAAAACCAAGGGGGAGGAATTCTGCCCGAGAGTGGCATGAGGAAGCTCACAACTCTTCCACGTCCTTTGTGGTAAAGCCCAGAATTACAACCCTGTGCTTCCCCAACATATGGAACACGTAGGAAAGCTGCACATGACCCTGTTCCTGCTGAGGATGTTGAGGTTATAACTGCAGGCTCCCTGCTATGGGAAAGGGGTCAGTGTGTATTTTGGTTTCTTATCTTTTGAAGGCAGAAGGAAGTTGCATGCAAGGATGGAGAATGTCTGTTGGTGGGAATGTGTGCTGCCTCCATTGGGGTATCCTGTAGTTGGGTAGAGGCTGAGCTGCTCTGGGTTTGCTTTGGATGGGAGTCATCTCAGCTAACCTTAATTTTCCATCATGTTCACATGCGAACATGCACAGTGTCTGTAAGTCTGTTCCATATTTTACAGGAGATGCTGTGATGGTGTAGATGCTGCTCGAGCATGTAGGAAGAAATTTAGTTTCATTTGCCCTGAGGATAATGGATGCTTTGGAGGAAAGAATATTTGTTTGTGCCTGACAGTATCTTGTTGAGAAAAATGGGATCTTTTGTGAATGTTACAGCGAGGGAGTATGTTTTGCATTCTGAAAATAGAAATGTGAGCCTGATATCCTGGGCAAGTTACAATTTTTATGACAACATTGTATTTACCTGGTCTGTGCTTTTAACTGCTGAGGTTCAGCCGTATCCTTTGCTTCCTTCCCAAATGTCTGTGGAGCCATATGCTCTCTGAAACATAGTGAAGATACATGCCAGGCTGCTTCTTCATCCCTGTTTCCCACCTGTAGAGCTTTAAAAATTTGAAGTTGGAAGTTACCATATAAAAGGAGAAAGAAAATTAATTAAAGGTCTGAATGCTTTAGTGTAGTGAAAATAGAGAAGAGGCAAATACAAAGTTACTCAAATTGCTTTTGACTTCAGGCAAGTCGATTTTCCTATTTCTTGCATGTGTTCCCATGGTAAAAGTAGTATCTCATGGATCTCATAACTGACCATTAGTCTATGTGTTTCAAGCACAGCCAGAAATCCTCCTTTGAAGGTTTGGCCAGGCCCTACAATCGTCCTGACTTGTCTTTTCTCCATCTTTCCTTCACCTTAGAAGTGGCCTGCAACACCTGGCAAGACCTACTTACGCCTGTATTGTCTGTCAGCTCCTGCCACGTTGCAGAACACAGAGTTGAATCTAAAAATAAGCTTTAAAAAGAGGTGAGGGCTTTGAGCAAAGTAAAGTAAGCCACTGATTTGGGTCATGAAAGGGAATTGATGTCACTGGTTCTCTGCTGCAGATTTCTTGAGCTACCCTGTTCTGTTCCGAGCCGTGAAAATGCAGAGGCAGAGCAGGACAGGGAAGGGTGGTCTGGCTCCAGTTCTCCCCAGGAGACTGCTCAGACCATGACCTTGTAAGCCTGACGTGAGAAGTCAAGGTGGTATTGAATGCTCTGCAGCTTCATTTGTCTTCACAGTCTTGGTAGAAAACTGTCACCCGCTGCTGTCCTTTAAACAAAGCACAACCGTGGCATCGGGTGATGAAATGCTTCATCCCAGATCACATCAGGAACCTGTGGTGAGCCCGATACTTCCCTCCATCCCTTCTGTCATAGGCAAGTCCATCATCAGGAGACCACTGTTCTAACATAAATCTGGTCAAGCCACTGTAAAAGGAGTCGTAATGCAATTTTTGCCTGTTTCAGAGTGGTTATGTGGCTTCAGTAATGTTTGTTAAGTGCTTTGATATGCTTTGGTGAAGGACAGAGTGTTAATAATTAAAATTGCGAAGAAGTTCTAAAGTAGCACGGGGGATGACAACTGCTTTCTGGCCTGTTAGTTAACAAAAATGCAAAATCTAAATGGACGAATCAGCAGGAATTGAGTGGAACGCTCCCTTCCCCCAACCACCTGCATGGGCTGAGCACAGAAAGCAGCTAATTGTCTGCTCTGCTGCGGAGATGAAAGAAGCTGGTCCTGCAACAGGAAAGGCTATTGAACTGCATGAAGGTGGTAAATTATCAGCACTGAAAACCTTTTGAGTTGGTATCTTTGCGTGCTCAAAAAGTACGTTATTTGTACCGGTATTGACGGCGTTCAGGGCTGATGGAACCAGCGTCTCGTGACATGAATCTGATGCTTCAGTCCCTGTAATTAAGAGGGCAGTAAAAATGAAACTTGTTTTTTGAAACTCCACGCCATCGCCCTGTTTGGATACAGTCAGAGGGTGTGTTTGGTGAGGACGGGCCCTGTTAATGGCTTTATCTTGGCCTGGCTAACGAGCTGTTTGCAGAACTGCTCTGATTTGCAGTGGGCACACTGTAAAGCAGCCTCGTGTTTGTCCATTTTCCTGCTAGCAGTTCCATTTGCAGAGTGAAGGCAGGAGCAGGCTCCTTGCCAGCAACAGCTTCATTCAGATTAGGGCTTTAGTTCAATTATGTCCAATTAACTTTTATTGCAGATAGCAGTGATAATTACTTGCAAGTCAATTTTTTGGCTATGGTTATCCCAAGGCTAAAGTCTGAGCTTGATGGATTTTAATAACTGAAGTGACGTATAGCTTTTCCTCTTTTTTTTTTTTCTTCTTCAGGCCTCAATTAGATGAAAGGTCAGAAGCTATGTAAAAATCCATCTTACAATTAAAGCCAACTGTTCTACTCTTCAGCAGATGCGTGGTACTGTGTTTTAAAATAATCTCTCGGGACAGACCTAAAAAAAGGCTTTTTAAACTCTTAAGATCATAACCTTGAGCTCGCTGCTGCTTTATCTGAAGAGTGAATTTGATGGAGCTGATGTTACACGTGGCAATACCTGAGACACCTTGGCTTTTTTTACTGCGCTGCATCCTGTTCCAAAGGGCTCACTGAGAAGCCTTTAGTGGTAGCCTTTGGGCATGAGGAATGTGATGTGAGCAACATTCCATTTAAGTGCTGTTATCCCAAAGCTGCTTCGTTTTCTTCCCCGTTGTGCGTCTCCATCCCAGCTCGGGGAGAGGAGCAGAGCTGCGTTTAAATTCTCTCTGCCTTCCCCACCAAACTAATTTTGTTGCCTGAGTAACATTATAAATGGAGGTCAGCCTAAAAGGTGGCGTGGTGTACAGGCAAAATCATAGTTAATTAAACAGCACGAAGCAAAAATTGATTTTGATTGAAACTGTTGCAGGGCTCTACAAAAGGTCCACCTGAATGCAGAAAGCCAAAGGTCCTGTGCTGGCAGGTGCTGACAGTGCACTCCCCGTGCTACCAAAGGGGACTTTCTATTGTTTAGTTTCCTATTTATTTATCCCCAAGTACACTCGATGCTATTGTGATTTATTGCCATTTCAGAGGACAGCCTCTCTGCCCACTAGTTTGCAGTTTTCCATTTATAAAGCATTAAGAGGATGTGATACCAGCCGGTGATGAATACAGTGCTAGTTTGGTAATTTTCTTCCAGGAAATGGTAAGATTTATCTCTGGCTCTTCAGCAGTCCTAGGAAAGGACCATTCTGGGAAGTACCCAAGAATAAAGGGGAGTTTTAGGGCTGGAAGAAGGCAGGAAGCCTGCAGGATCAATCTAGACACTGTCAAGCAAGGCATGGCTACTGGAAGGAGTTGTATTGAATGCTGAGGTTGGCAGGAGGGTTCAGTGTCTACAGCTGACATGAACAAATCATTGAAACCCCTAGATTTCAGGTTACTTTGGGAGAAGGAAAAGCAACGAGTCTCCTTGGTGTTGAGCAGCCTGCCAGGGGGGTAAATGACACACTTGAGTTTCCCTCGGAGCACGAAAATTGGCCCGGATTCAATTCTGTTTCCTGGCAAGCTCTTGCAGACGTTTGTACCAAAGAAACTTCACAACCCGAGTTAGTTTTTTGTTGTTGCTCGCAGCTTTGGCATGTGCTGAGCTTGGCATGTGCTCGAGGGGGTCGCCAAAAGTCCCACCGGTGGCTGTGGAACCTCACGGGGCTTTCATGGAATGAGGAGCAGAGAACATCAGTATCAGCCAGCCACAAGCCTTTAACAGCCCTCACCCGGCTTAGGGGGGACCCCAGGGTGCTGGAAACTTGGAATAGTTTGGAGCTTTTCTTTTGTGTGTGGGTGGATGCTCCCGCTTCCTCCTGGCCTCAGGCTTTGTGAAGGAGCCCGCAGTTAATCATGGAATTTCAAACGTGTGTGTTTACCTTTAGGAACCTAACTTTAGTCTTCACCAGCTTGCTTTCGTCTAAACCACCTCGGTTTCCCGTATTTCACTGGCCAGGGGGTGGTTTGTGGGGAGTGTTTCCTTTGTGTTCTCCCCCTGTAAGGCCTCTTGGGAGCTTCAGAGGTTGGTGTATCTGAAAACTCGGCAATAATGTGTGGGCTGTTTATGTAATGATAAAGCTGTGTTGGAGTGTTAGAAATTTCCCAGTAGTACCGAGTTGCTTTACACCTAGGTTTTACTCTAGGTTGTAAAAGTACCCCCTGGCCTGAGAAGCACTGAATCTGGCAGAGGCAGTAAATACTAAGATGTTAGATATCAGCCAGAAAATAATACATTTTTTTTTAAGTACAGAAAGGTAAGTTTTAGTGGAACTGATTCCTGGCTCTGCAGGGAGGGTGTCCCTGGGCAGTGGGTGGAGGTGTCAGTCCTTCCATCCTACCTAGGGAGCCTTGTGGTGACACTGTGCTGCCTGGACCAAAAATCACCCTGATGTGCAGGTAAAGGCTGAAGGTAACACTCATTGTAAGAATATGCCAATTACCCCCAAATCCCAAGCACTGCAAATCCCTCTTAAGCTTAACATGCTTTGATTTAATTATTAATAAACCTTAGAAGAAAAAGTTCTGTTCACGTGTCTAAACCTGCTCTTTCATAGAGCATCCTGCAGTACATGTGCTGTTAAGATTATATCCTGCAGCCAAATTAGATTAAAATCACTTCAAAGAAGGCTATTTATTTATTTATTCCATTCTAATGATTGTTTTCCTCTAGAAATATGCTTTATCTTTATCTGTATATATTCAAGACAGCTCATTGTGCTGTGTGTTCGGCAGTGTACAGAATCAGTTTAAAATGCAATTTAAAAACTTTAAGATTTTCACAGTTCACAGCTCTTCATTGCTGGATGACACAGCCTACTGGTTAGCTCACTCTGCAGTTTGCAGCTGACTGGTTTAGATGACAGCATTGGAGTTGTCTGTGCCAGCTCATGTTGAGGAAGAGTCAGGCCAGAAAGGAGTAGTCAGGTGCTGAGTATCTCTGGGAATAAATGTTAATTAATTTCTAACCAAAAAAAATGAATGAGGCACTTGTGAAGACATTTCAAATGCATTTGTTTTCAAATGCCCAGATCTTAATTTTGAAAACCTATATTGATTTCATAGAGAACAAAAATTGAAGCAAGATTTTAATTATAATATGAAATTCAGCCATGGAGATGTAGTCAGCACTTCTGTATAAGTCTGAATTTCTTTTTTTAATGCTCAGCAGTGACCTAGATGTCATCAATTTGGTTATTGCAAATCAAGCTAAAAGAGCAATTTTATGCTTCTGCTTAAAATTATTTTTGTAAGTCCAGTATTTCCTTTAAAATTACTATAGCCACCCCAGTCTTTTGTGAACCTTTGGCATTACCTAAAATGATTATCCGCCCGCGGGAACAACTTGCCTTTATAGCTCTCTCTAAGACATTGCTCTCTGTATTGGAGCTAAAGCTTCTGTAAATACATGTTTTGACCTTCAAGGAAACATTGCTGACATATAACAGGAGCCTGGCTATTCTGAGGTGAATGCTGTGACCACTCTTAATCACTTGTTCTCTCTCCTAATGTGCCATTATCCTGTTTATTGCTGTGTTTGTGGCGCTGGGGCACTTCAGCAAGAGGCTTTCTCAAAGCCTCACAGTGTTCAGGCTCTAATGAGCCTTAATGATGGAGCAGGTGAGCAAACCCTCCCTGCATCTTGCTGTCAGGAATGCTGCTCCTTCAGTCAGAAAACAGTGGTGCTCCTTCAGGGCTGCACACAAACTTGCCATCAGTTAAATAATGTTTTATTCACCGACCTCCTTTGCTCGTGCAGAGATGGGAAGTGATCCTGGGCTGGTGTCAGACGTTGCTAGAGTAAAAGGTAGATGCTCAGGTGAATTTGGGAATAGTGTGATCTGTTTTTCTGTCTACAGTGAATGCCCTTAATTTTGTTTGTCTGCATTTCACTGAGAAATAGGTCTTGTTTTTGCCAGTCTTCTGAAGTTGATGAAATGAGGAAGAAAGGAAAATAAAATTGTTTCTTTTTTTCTTGCTGACTGTGGGTGTTTCTGTTGCTTACTCAGGTAAAGCTCTGACAACTCACAGTGGTTTTGTCTTCTGATTAAAAGGAGCTGGATTCTTGTGTCTTTCTGGTCTTGCTGGGCATAATTTGGGACGAGAAATTGCTGCCCACAGGCTGTTTACAAAGTTTCACTGAACGTTGCATGCTTAGAGTCACGAATGAATCTCATCTATAAAGGCTGAGCAACGTTTCAGTTCCTCAAGCAGTTCCTTGATGGTGTGGATGTGACAGGTCTTCAGTCTTCGTTTCTGAACATCTTGTGAAAGACTCCAAGATTTCTACCTCCTTGAGAGAGTCAGAAGAAAATCCGGGTTTAGGTTTATTTTACAAGGTTTTACAACTGCATATCTTGGACTTCTGGCAGTGCAGATTGTTGCTGTCTCTTTGGAATGAGCTGAAGAATGGTACAGACTTGTTCTGTTGGTGGTTCTGCTGTTGGCCCTGCACCTTGGTGAGGTGGTTGTGAGTTTCTCACAGCACTGAGTTGGTGTTACTCTGCGTGGGTAGGGTGAATGGGCAACAGCATGGAGTTGACAAGCTGACACCCAGTGCCCAAAACTATTTTTGTTAGAGTGGCATCCAACAGGCTCACTCAGCCACACTCGGTCAGCTTTTGAGAGCACTCACTCGGTAAAGATGCAGAACTTTTCGTAAATTAATATTTGTATGAGATTTCTTGGCCGTTGTTTAATCAACCTTTGCGTGTTGAACCGAGGAGATGCATAAACATGGAGCTAATGAACTGTACACAGGGAGTAATTGCTGTGCTGCAGGAAAGCTTTGTGCCCACACTGTTCACTCCACTGGTGGTCTGACTTGTGGAGGGGGTCTGAGGTGAGGTCTCAAATTAAAGTCTTTAAAATATCCCTGCAGAACTCTGCTGTTGGAGGTCTCTGGAGCATGAAAGTGCTGTCCAGGACACAGGGCTGACATTGTCATGTCAGTGTCATCCAAAGGCCTGGCATTGTTTGTACCATAATCACAGTGGCACTCTTTCAGAAGTGGCCTCTGAGAGGTTTTGGCAGCCGTGGTTCTCGTGTCAGACTTGAACTTTCTGCTTCACCTCTTTTGATCTTTAAATGCCTTCCCAGTTGTGTTTGAATTGTGAAACAACGACTGAAATTAAATCAGCTTACAGCTTTTGAGTCTTTCAACTTTCCATGTTTTGGAGGTCACATAACCCAAGTCCCAAAGCCTTTCTAGATGCTGCTGAAATGTTTTGCTCTATGGCACCACCGATGCTTGTGGAGATCTGGACAAGGAGGAGAAATAACTGATTTCTCCAGCTTGGCTCTGCCACCCCATTTCCCAAAGCTTTCTAAAGTGTTGTGGCTGTCTGTGGCCACAGGGATTTGAGCAGGGGCTTGGACCAGCTGGCCTCTAGGGTCCTTGTTCTAACTTAAATCTATGATTCTAGTAACACTGGGAGACTTTGAGCTCCAGTTAGCTGTGCTGCTGGGATCCCCCTTTTGCAGAGCAATGATGGGATTTGTGGGGAGTTGTGCAGTGTTTATATGTAAAGAGCTTTAGAGTTCCATGTGTTTATTTCGAGGTTTGATTTCCTAAATGCTGAACCAAACAAGAGGGTGGTGGCACCTCTGCAACCCCTTCTTGCATGAGGCACACCTTGCCATTGTCTGCCCCAGATCCACGTGGGTTATTGAGTCTCTGATGAAATGAAGGAAGTTGTAGCCATTCGTCTTTCAGCCTAATGGACCACAGAAATTACAAGCTGTAGCATGCAGCTTAATCTTGCCACAAGGCAGAGTGCTGCATACTTTGCCTTCAATTTATGCCTGCCGTGCCTTTTTATTAAATGTAAAAGAGCAGTTGACAGGGTTTCTCCAGAGGACTTGCCTTGGCTGTACCTGGTGGACAGCCAGTGCATTTCAGCGTCGTGAAATGAATGATGGTGGTTTCTTTGCCATTCATAACAACCACCTTTGAAATTCGAGAGCAGAGTTATGGATTATTCTCTGTGTGTCAAGCAGCAGAGGAGAGCGAGACAGCTATTTTGGTTTTAACCCTGCAGATGACCCAGTTCTTGAAGTATTTCCGTCGCCGTTACGAGATGCAGTGAGGACTGGAGCAGCGGTTTCATCTGTGCTTGGTCAGGCCTTCACCCAGGGGTGGCTCTTTGCCGCTTTCTTTTCTCTGTTCCTCCTTGTATTATAACTTTGAATTGTCTCTCTGTTGTTGCAGTGTGCAGAGGAGTGAATGCCCCATGTTGTGTTAGTGCCTGTCTGCCATGCTGGCCTGTCTGCCAGGACCAGGCGACCTCTCCTTTCAGCTTCTTTCTTACACGCAGATGAACACTGGACTTCAGAAATGTGAGTGATGTTTTGTCTGCAGGATGTGGTTAACTGTTAAATCTGGCTCTGCTACAGCTGTGACATAAACATTTAGGATACAGTGGAAAAACTATTTAATGTAGAGTCTTTCTTTTGTTATGCCTTCAAGGCATCTGTCAGTAATGGCTCTGAGAAATGGCTGTGGAGGTTCACGTGTGTGCAGCGAGCTCTCCCCTGTTCCTGGCTCTATAAAGGTTAATTTTAACCACAGCAGGATGCAATGCAAGTGAAGTTCCTGTGGGATTTGTGCCTCTTTGCTGAAAATGTTTTGTGCTAAAAGTGTGCCAGCTGATTTGCTTCTTAACACAACTTTTTCCTTACGCTTTTTTGCTTCCCTTTGTGTAATTACTCATAGACACCAATAAAAGTTGGATCAGTCTAATGCAAACCTTTTGAGGTCTGCAGCTCTTGTTCTACATACCTGGGGCTTATACTGCAAATATTAGTGAGCTATCCCAAATTACTAAAGTTCAAAGTTTTCATCTTCTCTCTGATGTGTCTTTGCTGCCTCTGAAAATACATCTTCAGAGTGCACTGATAATTCTTTTTTGATAACTTCAGTCATTTTTTTCATTTTTCACTGGTGTTTTTAAGAACAACTTGTACGTGGGAATGTAAGTTTACTGGCTAGAGATTTTTTTTAACTCTTACTGTGTCTCTCCTCTTTATCACTGAAGTTGAACATTGTTCAGCTGAAAATTCAGAATTACCCAGGTTTTGACATAAGGTCTGTGTACTCGGTTCTCAGGGCTGTGGCTTCTCTTGTGTTTGAAATGTGCATTGGGACATCTCTGTACTCTCAGTTTGATGATGGACTTGTTGCTCTTTAAAAACAAAATGACTTACAGTCCAGTTGTAGTGAAATTATTCGTATGGTGAGGCTTGTGATGCTACTGAAATAGGTAAGGTAATCTTGCAGTTGATTAAGGGTGACACGCTCCTGGTCCTGCCAGAAGTGACTGACACTGTTCATGTACACATGTGCTCCCACACGGCACTTGCACAGCATTTCTGCTGACTCCATGGGCTTGGTAATTGTAATGCCTTCAGCAACAGTAAAAATCTTTACTCACCAAAGGACTGGTGATGGCACGAAACTGGGCTTCCACCCTCCTTTGTCTTTTCCATTTCCAGTGTGAGCATGACAGAACCATGCCTGTTCAGGAGGCTGTGGGGTGAGAGTGTGCCCAGGTCTGTGCATTACAAGAAGTTTCTTTGGCAAAGCTTTGTTCTGAAAGCGAATCACTGAGGTTCATATGAGGGCAGCTGTGCATAAATCAGGTATTTGCTAATTACAGCTTTACTGGGCAACATGCTGGTATGTTGGGCAGTTTTCTCACCTGATGGCAGGATGCTGTTTCAGGGATCTGCTGATCCCCATGCTGAAAGCATTCTTGTGTCCTCAGTGAAGAGCTCTGGGAACTGCTTTTAGAAGAATTTAGGACATAAAGTAGCTGGCAGGCACGGGCTGGCAGTGGTAATACTCAGCTGTTGGGTTTGTTCTGATTTATATGGAAGATGAAAATGCTGGTACAGACCTTGCTCACCCCCATTGCAGATGTGGGTATGATTAATTGGTGTGTTTCTCTCATGCTGTATATGCACACGTAGCCCAGCCCCTGGCCAGGGGAAAGCTGAGCTAATGAGCATTTTTTAATGAACAGTGACTTGTGACTTCTTATGGAGGGGTGGAAATGGGTTTTAATAATAGTGCTATTGCTTTTATAAAAGGCACAGAACTCCACAGGATTGCCTTTCTTCAAACTTAGGAGTGTTTGTATTAATAATTTTTAAGTGTAGTTTTCTGGATCAGACTTTTTATTAGTGCTTAAAAATCCACATTTACTCAAATACCTTTTTTTTTCCATATTCACTCTCAAACAAGAGGCTTTTTCTGAAAGGTGGCCTGTGGAGTAGGAGTTTGGTAGATTAATATGCACATATTTTTTCCTTTAGAAACTGATGACTACAGGGCTTCCAATTTCAGTATTTTTGGTTGAATTCCAACCCGAAATCAGGTTAACCCTGAAATTCATCCTTATCCACACAAGGGATTTCTCACTGACTCAGTATCAGTATTTTCTCCTTCCTCCCAGTGACTCCAGTATAAACCTGACTAGTCCATTGGGATACTTGAAGCAGGACTGTTTAGACTGTGTCTGCAGCTGCTGTTGAGTACAGAGGCAATGCCACAAGTTCTGGGTGAAAAAGAGTAATTTTTTTTGTCAAAGTGGTGTAAAATGAAGTGAAAGATCATTCTTGGAGAGCATTTTTGAGGGGGAACGTGACAGAAGAAAGAAGAGCTGGGACTGAACACGTGGTCATCAGTTAAACCAAGATTTTTGGGAGGGCTCTTTCTGTAAAGCCTGTAGAGAAACTGCTGAAATGGAGGTTTTATGCAGAAGATGGACACAGCTGTGTTTGGCCCCAACATGAATGCTCTCATCAGGGTAGGAATCCTGAAGGCCTCTTTGTGTTTCATTTAATGTTAATGAAAATTTAACCATAGACAGCTTTAAAAGCAGTGGGTTTTAAAGCCTTAATGTGAAATGCATTTAAAATATGTTACATTAGTGCTGAGGTGAGACAGGGAAATCTGTCTCATTCCATGACAAAAATAGCTCCAGCTGTGAGACCTGCTCAGGAATGTGACCAGAGGAGTCGGTTGCCACGGGATTAACAGGAGTGTGAACTTGCAGCTCATCAATTTATTGGGGTAATTGCTCATATTCACAGCTTTGCCTTATAACAAACATGAAATAATTACTTTTCAATAAAAGTATTCTGCCTTGCATTCACCACTGGGGAGCTTCCTGGAGCTTATCCCATTGTTTTCTTAATGAAGCTTCTTCATTCTGCCATTGCCTCATCATTTTATTATGGCCTGATCTGGAATTTTTGCACTTGGTATTCCAATACCAGTATTTTTCCTTTGGACTATTCTAGCAAGTTTTCCATGCTCCAAAACTAATTGTTCTTTACTGGGTTTTAGGGTATTTATATGGAAAATTCAGACTCTTGCTCACCCCATAGTGCCTTTCCCCTGTATTTTACTGCCTTAATTATTAAAGTCATGGAATCTTGCCTATGGAACTACTAGCAAAGCACATTTTAAGCAGCACATTGGGGCACTCAGAAATACATCACCTGCCTGAGTAGCATGGCTGAGTTAACCTGTAGTAAAAGGAGCATCATCTTACCTGTACACAAACCAGGTGCTGTTTAAAATGGTGGTTGGGTTCAGAAGATCCCAAGGAACTTAAAAGGTGGTTTGCCTTTGGTAGGATGCCAAACTTGATGTTGGAATTCCATTTGACTGAGGGGTTATTTTCTCTCATCAGAGGAAGGATTTGGGGTTAGAGGTGTGTGTCTGAAAGGTGCAGCCTGTTCAAACATCCATGTTTTAGCTGCTTCCTAAAAGTTTCCATCACAATTCTTGTGTAACAGAAAAAACAGATGTTAGGGTAAGAGAATATTGAGTGTGTCTGTTCAATGTTTATATTTACCACCTAAATTCCTATAGAAATGTAAACCAGGATGGGAAATTCTAATGGCAAGAGTGTCTTAAATTATCTGCTTAACTTTTCATCTGAAAATAAAATGTGACAATGGTTGTGTGTGTAACGTAATACAGAACACAGACAGGTTTCTTTGTCTTTTAGTCTTTCTCTAGTTCGTGGTGGGTTGCCAAGGTCATCTCTTGGGGAAGAAACAGCCCTGGAAGAGCATGGGCAATGCTAAAAGTAAAGGTTGGGAGTTCATGAAGGCCTTGGCTGCTGAGGCAAGGTAGTGCTGGAAGAGCCTCCACATGGGCATCTGCTCTCTGTTAGGAGCAATAGCAGCTCGCTCAAAAGGGCAGATAGGAACCACCTGCTGCCTGCAGGGGCAGGTACAGGGATGTGAACAGATACGATGTTTGGGTTAATATTTCCTCTGATTAAGAGAAAGGGATGATATGTGCCAGTGTCTGGACAGCACAGGGAGTACGAGTATAATCGGCGCCGTGGTACGTGCTGTGCTGGAGATGTAAGACAAACTGCTCTTAAAGCTTCTTATTTCACAAAAGATATTTTTAATATTTCTATAATTATCCTTTCTTTTGGTTTCCATCCTATTTTCCATTTTCTGACCTTTTCTTTCTGAAAGTGAGAGCTCTTAGAGCAGAGCTGCTCTCCTTCACCTGTGATGACTGGAAGCTGCAGGATGCAAAGAAAGAGATGGTTGGTACTTATGTATCCAAGAGTCTTTTGGAGGCAATTTGCTTAAAAGAATTAGAGGTGGACTTTCAAGAGAAGGGCTCTTTGCCTGGCAGCAGCAAGCTCTTTGCTGAAGCATTAGATTTCCTTGGGTAGGAGAGCCAGATGTGGGGCTGGGGGGCTCTTGGGCTGTGGAGGAGCTGGCTGCCACATTCCCTGTTGTCTCAGCACAGCAGCAGAAGGCACGGGGATGCCAAAAATTGTAGCAAAAAGGATAGGTGTTTTCTCTCAGTAAACTTTTTTCAAGGTGAGGGAGGGAAAATCAAGCAAAAGCAAAATGTGATTTTCAAAGCTGCAAGCCATTATTTGAAGATTACAAAATCAGCAGCAGTCCCATAGGGGTTAAGCAGCGGAGCTGTTTTAGGGAATGGCCAACTCTCTGCTTGGAATATGATTATGGCAAGAGAGACAAGCATTTCCCTAGATTTCTGAAGTGCTTTGCAGAAGCAGTTTGAGCTTGTGGGCCGAGTAGGTATCTGGTAAATCAGAGGAAGTGAAACCACGCCTCTGTCTCCAGAAACCTTTTGTCTGTGTTGGGAAGTAGCATGTTTTTAATCTTGTCAGGTAATCACATCATTTTGCTGTGTGATACAGGAATGTTGTCCTTAGCAAGGGGCCACCTTGAAAAGTTATCTGAAGAAATAATTGCAAGCCATAAAATAATGAGCTTCCTTCCATTTGCTGAACTTGGACCAACAAGGGATTCCTAATGGACAGCAAGATACTCAAAAGTGCTTTCAAATGTCAGCACCTAGGAAAGGACTCGAGTGTAAATGGAGGCTTGAGCTGAAGCTTTGATGTGTAGTGAGTTTGCAGGACAAGGTTTTGGTAGTGGGGGGGGTCTTACAGGGTGGCTTCTGTGAGAAACTGCTTAGAAACTTCCCCCATGTCTGATGGAGCCAATGCCAGCTGGCTCCAGGACAGACACACTGCTGGCTGAGTCTCTGGGATAACAGATTTGAGAAGCAGGGAAAACCTGCACAACTGCAGCTGGAGAGAGGAGTGAGAATAATTGAGAAGAACACTGTGTAGACCCCCAGGGCACTGAAGAAGGAGGGGGAGGAGGTGCTCCAGGTGCCGGAGCAGATATTCCCATGCAGCCCATGGGGAAGACCATGGTGAGGCAGCTGTGGCCCTGCAGGCCATGGAGGTCCAGAGGGGAGCAGAGATCCACCTGCAGCCCATGGAGCACCCCACGCTGGAGTAGGTGGATGCCTGAAGGAAGCCATGAACTCGTGGGAAAGTCACACTGGAGGCCCCTTTTCCTGTCTCCCTGCTTCACAGAAGTGGAAAAAGCTGGGAGTGAAATTGAGTCCAGGAAGAAGGGAGGAGTGGGGAGAAGGGAGTTTAAGATTTGGCTTTATTTCTCTGCTTGGATGAGTAATAAATTAAATAAACTTTCCCAAGTCGAGTCTGTTTTGCCTATGACAGTAGTTGGTGCGTGATCCCTCCCTATCCTTATCCTGACCCATGAGCCTTTTACTGTATTTCCTCTTCCCTACCCAGCTGAGGAAGGGAGTGAAAGAACAGCTTTGGGGGCACCTGGTGCCCAGCCAGGGTCAGCCCACTGCAGTCTGGTTCTCACCTCAGGATTACAGAGGGTTCATGTTTAATTCATAACTTTCTGATTTTGAATCACACAGTAAAAATACTGAGAATGGCTTCAAGAGCCGTGGGGGTACAGCCTTAAATTAAGAGAGTAGAAACTAGCCCACCACCACAAATATTTCAGGTGGAGACAATCTGATGTTTATACCATGTACCTTTTTTTTGTCCAACTGTAAACATACTCTGATGAGAACATTGGGTTTTTTCACTCCCCTGGGAAGGTCTTGCCTTAAGCTGAACTGGGGCTCGTGTTGGTCACTAGGTAATAAAGGGAATGAGGTGTCTGGTACACAACCCGCTGGTCTGGGAAGATGAAGTTTTCTTGCCTCTTGATTCCTTGGAGATGTCCTACCCTTGTTGTGTGACTGTCTTGCCCTGGGGTTGATCCCTTGCTTACCAGAATTGACGAGTTTCCTTTCTCCACAGGGGACACTACACAGAAAATGAGATCTGCACAGTATCCTACCCCAGCAGAATTGGATGCTTATGCTAAGAAGGTCGCCAACAATCCACTGACTATAAAAATCTTTCCAAACAGCGTCAAGGTTCCCCAGAGGAAACACATACGCCGTACTGTGAACGGACTTGATACTTCGGGCCAGAGGTACAGTCCCTACCCATCTCAGGCCACCACGAAAACAGGCCTCCTGGCCATAGTCAAATCTCCAGCAAAAGGAATTATCAAAGACTTTGACGGGACACGCACGCGCCTGCTGCCGGAAGCGATGATGAACCCCCCTTCCACGCCCTACGTTGCACCAAGCACTTTAACCCACCCCCAGGCGCTTGCTCGCCAGCAGGCTCTCCAGCATGCACAGACTTTGCCGCACCCCCAGAGCATCCCGCAGCACCCTCAGGGTATTCCACAGCCACAAAGCTTACCGCACCCTCAGGGGATCCCGCACCCGCAGAACATGCAGCAGCCGCAGGGCCTGCAGCACCCTCAGACCATGGCACACCAGACTCTGCAGCACCCCCCGAATCCTCTGCTGCAGCCGGGTTTACATGGAAGCAGAAAGATGCCGGATGCAGATGCGCCGCCGAATGTGACCGTGTCTACCTCAACCATTCCCCTCTCTATGGCTGCCACCCTGCAGCAGAACCAGCCACCGGACCTGAGCAGCATTGTGCACCAGATTAACCAGTTCTGCCAGGCCAGAGCTGGCATTAGCACTACCTCAGTGTGTGAGGGACAGATTGCAAACCCCAGCCCTATAAGTCGCAACCTGCTTATCAATGCAAGTACCAGGGTATCTACTCACAATGTCCCTACACCCATGCCTTCCTGTGTAGTAAACCCTGTCGACCATGCTGCTGCTGCTATTCCTCCTGCCTCTGTTAATGTGCCCATGGTGAATATTAACAGGGTGCCGCCCGCCTACCAGAACGAAATCAAATCGGTTGCGTGGAACCAGCGCCAGCTTGCACATCTGCAGCAAATGTGTGGGGATGCTGCTGGGCCTGCTGGACTCGCAGGGAAGCACCCTCAGAGAGAGATCGCAGGGCAGAGTTTTCCTGGCAAAACTTCCAACTACCCTCAAGAACTGTGCATGGGCCAGTCCTTCAGCTTGAAGCCCCCCATCGAGAAGCCTACGCCTTCTCCGCCTGTGAACGGGTTGCAGGGACCCTTGCCATATACCAATGGGCACTATTTCCAGCCCATCTGGAATAACATTCTGCCCACGCCCAACAGTGACAGCTCTGGGTCCCAGGACCTCGCCATGCCTTTCCACGGGGGACAGCCAGCGGGAGCGCCGCTGGATTGTGCAGGAGGAACTCATTACAGAGCTGGAGCTGGCCCATCCAGCCAGAATAATGTGATGCAGACCATGGATTACCTAAGTGGGGACTTCCAGCAGTCCTGCTTCCGAGACCAGAGCATGGCTGTGCTGGGAAAAGTCCATCGGCCTCCCATGAACCGAGCACCTGAACCAACTGATAGTCGAAATCTTCATATTCAACACCCAGGGTATAGATAGGCTGCAGTCACTTTCACAGACAAAAAAAAATTAGAGGTTTTAGTCTTAATTTTAATTAATAAGCAAGGCATTTTTAACTTGCAAACTTGTGTGATCATTATAGTAACCATTGGAAGAAGACATACTGTATATTTAAGAGCTTTGCTTACATGTTATCTCTCTCCTTTATGCATCAAATATTTAACATGCCTTTTGTGTCGAAGAATTTCATTACACTACTTCACACCACAGCTGTTTCCTCACCGCAGAATCCCCTTTGTGCAGCTTTTGCCTTCTGCTGAGCAGCTCCTCGCTGGACTGAGGTTGAGTTGCTGCAGGGTTTTGCAGTTGCATCTGTTCACCAGCTCTGGCGAGAGCAAGGTAGTGTAGCTGCTTCCATTTCCATCTCAATTTCCTCCAAGATTAAGAGCAACAGGAATTTTGTCAGGGAGTAGGGCTTATTTTCAACTTGAAAGCCCATTTCATTAATGCATTAAACATTGACCATTTGCACTGTCTAGAGGCCTGTGTAATTGAAAAAGAGCCTGCGTTTGAAAAGAGCCAGCTAGGGGTATGTATTTAGGCATCAATATAGGAAGAAGCTTTTCAGCTGTTTCTTGCCCACGTTTATCATTTAAACTTTGTCCAAAGTCAAAAGTCTCTGGCAGGTTTTTCTGACACTTCTTTTGTTTTCTGGACAGGGCGAGGAGGAGGGGGACAGATGGTTTAGGGCACAGGTAGCATGGCTGCCACAGGCAGCTGCCTTTCTTCTGCATCATGTTTCCCCTTCCCACTGCCCTTCTCCAGTGTCAAAGCTAATGTTGTCTGAACCCCTCGCTGCTATGAGTCTGGCCACCCTGATGTGAAGGGAATCCAGACCCACTGACAACTCCAAAAAGGGTTCAGCCACTTCTCTGGTAGCTGGAATTAGCATCAGGGTGAGGAGATTCATCTCCATCCTGTCCCTGGTGCGGCGTGGTCCCGTTGCGGCAGAGGAATGGGAGGTGGTTGATCTGAAGCAAAGCTCTTCTCACAAGCCACTGTGGGACCATGGTCCCGTGTTCCTCTCCATCAAAACACCCCAGCAGATTTAATGGAACAATTCTCCTCCCTGGGAATTAGCGAAGCTATTTATAACATCCCTTTTTCCCAGGGTCTCGGTGCCTAACTCCTTCTGTTCCTTTCCCATGTCACTTCCAGCAGCTAGTCCAGTGACTGCAGGACACTAACTACTGGGTAACCTCAGCATCGTGTTCTCCTCAGTGTACCAAAACATCCCTTTTCCTTTCTAACAGCCGAATTTGTTGTAAGTAGAAAATTCCTCATCTCTGTTAATGAGACTAATACTTGAACATAATGATCACAGTCAAGTTTGGAAATTAAAAAAAAAAAAAAAAAAGAAAAAAATTTTAAAAAAAAGCATTGATTCTTTCTATGTACACTGGCTAAAAATATTGCTCTACACTGTAACTTTTAAGTGTAATATTTCTGTATGAATGTCGCCTGGTAGTGTGGGTTTGAGTAGCATTGTGTATGGGTGAACCCACTGGCCTCTGCCATCCACTGGCCTCCCTCACAGCCCTTGGAAAAACAAAGCCTTAAGTATTTGCTCCTTGAACTTTCCTTAACGAGCATGGTTTAAAAATCTTAAAAGACATCATACAAAATTTAAAAAAAAAAAAAATTAAAAAAATAACAAGTTTTGAAGTGACGTCATAGTTGGCTAGAGATTCTTAAAAGTTTTTTGTAAATGGGAAAATTAGAAAACATTTATTTGTATTTTTTTAATTTAGATGTGTAGTCCTGGGCTGTAACAAATATTTAGGTTTCAAAGCTTAGCAGAGTACGTTTCCGACTCCTTGCGTAAGTTAGTACACTTATGTCATTATTTAAATTCTTTTAAGTGTACTATAACCCGTTCTTTAGTGGTAACTCCTTAGCAAAGTTAAGCAATTTGACTAAAGACGGATTAAATTATGTGTTGGCTTGTGTTGCCTTATATTTAAAAAGGAAAAATTGCCTGATTGTGTTATGCCAAATGATAGCAACATGAAGTCCTAATTTATTGTTTATAATCGTATTCCTGCAGTCTTTGTGAAAACTGGTAAATATACATCTATGAAAGAAAGAAAATCCTGAGGCTTTTCATGCAATATTTTTCTGAATCCATTCTGTTGGAGCCAGAGTTTGAGTCTGAAGCTGCTTCCCTTACAGTCACCCCGTCGTCTTCCCCATCCCCTCCCCAAACCCCGCGAGGGCTGTGCTCTGACCTCACCCCTCCCTACCCAGTCAGTCACTGGAAGGTGTTCTGCTACCTGAGTACGTACCTTTTTACTAAATAAAACCTTGGCATCTCCTCTGTTCCGTAGCCTGCTCCAAATCTCGACCCAGACTGTTATTAAAAGCTAATTTTTAACTCCTGCTCTTCTCCCGAGAGCCTGAGCAGAGTCCTGTGCCGTGGTGGTGGTTGCAGTGCCCAGGAGGTGTTTTGTTGGTGTTGGCAGCACGTTGTGAGTTTTTGGGGACTGTTCTGCACGGGCAGTCACAGGTACAGCCACGACCTCCGAGGCTTTGCCCCCGGTACAGCAGGACCGGGAAGCAAAAATCCTGCTGAGACTCATCCAGGTGGGACATTGCTTGAAAAATAAGAATCATTTTACTATTAAAATATACTGAAACCTTTCCTTTTGGTCTGGGAGTGAGATTTTTCTTTAAACCAACCCTTTTCACCTCTGCAGCAGCAGTTGCTGATGGACTCTTCATCCTTCTCCTTTCCCACTGCATCCCTAAAGAGAAACAAACACTGGCCTGCCTCAGTCCTGGGTAAAAGATTGGGAGCAAAGGCTGGGTATGCTGTGTGGGGGTCTGGCCTGGCACTGTCACTTACCAGGGTGAGGAAGGGAAGAGCAGAGGCTGATGTTGGCAGGAGCTCTGCAGTGCTCTCCTGGAAACATGGAGAAACCTCCCATGGTTTTATTTCACGCTGTGCCTGGAGCAGAACCAAGGGTAACCAAAAGGTCAGGGATGCACCTTCGCCCTGGGCTCTCCAGGGTCCCCTGTGTGGGTGGTCACCACCAACCTTTGGGGTTCATGCTGCTGCTCCACTTGTCCATCTGTCCATCCATGGGTCAGTGCCTTCCCGAGCTCTGGTTCCAGCACAAGGCTGTCGTCTCTGCTGGATCCTGGGTGCTTGCAGGCAGTGCTTCTGAGTAAGGCTTAGGTGTTTTCCTGAGCTGCTCACCCTCTCTCAGCGCTGACACCTCCCCCTCACAGTCCCACACTGATTCCAAGTACTGAGGTGGATGTTGAATAGATCCTTGGAGGGATAAACATGAACGTGGTGTGAACCCTTCCATGGGGAACCTTCTGTCTCCACCATGTCCTGTGTTTCCAGCAGAAGCTTTGAAGCTGTTCAATTGCAAGCCCAGTTTGTTGCAGCCCAAAGTTAACATTTTATAAAGACACTCGTGAATTTTCTTTAAGCTTTCGACGTGAGATGTCTCTGGGGGCCTTGGCCACTCCCTTGGAAACAGATGTTTGCTGAGGAGAGAACTGGGGATTGCTGCTGTATAGCATTAAACCACAGACTGATGATAAACACTGCTTATGTGCTACGGGTATCAACTAGATTTTTTTTGTTATTATTATTTTGTCCACAGGAAAAATAAAGAGACCTGGTCCCTCTGCCCCTTCTGCTGGTTTTATGGAGTGCGAGTGTGTGGGGCTTGTGTGGCCTTGGAGCCACAGGGTGGTTGCTTGTCCCAGAAGGAATTTGGGGAGGGTTCTCCATGGGTTTCTGGGGTAGGAATGCATCAGGCAGGGCCTTGCTGCCCTCTCAGATAAGATCATCATGAAGGTCTGGGAAAACAAGCAAGAAGGAATCTCAGAGCCAGAAAGGTACTGAAATAATGATTAAAATAGGAGGAGGAGGAGTGGAGAAAGAGGGTTAAGTCCCTACAAGGTGAATTTGGGTATTTTTGATGGCTCTTAGGGTCAAGGCTTTCCCATACCCTGTAGCTCTGCTTAGTTCTGGTGAGGGGGAAAGATCTTGGGGGGACATGTGGCTGCTCCAAAAGCTGGAGCTGCCCTGCCAAACGCTGACCGAACAGTTTGTGTGACAAACTGATTATTAATGTACTCCTAAATACAAAATTTTAAAGGGGATTTCTAACACTTGCAGAACCCTTCTGGAAGAGGAGCTGTGAGGGCTTTTTTTCCCCTTTCCCATGATCATGCATCTCATTTAATCTGCACTTTCATCTCCCAGAAGGATACAACTCAAACCCCATGTCCTGCGTTCGCTGCAAACCTGAGTGTCAAGATCCCTCTGATGCCAAATTAAAGCCTTTCCTGCTGTTCCCAGTGTTCTCCAGATACTATGGAGATTTGGTCCCCACATGGTTTTCATAGAATTTGGGCCAACTTTAGCCCAACTAAGCTGAGCTGGGAGGAGCTCTGCCCACAGCTGCTGCCCCAGCATCCAGAAACGCAGAGCAGCCACTCGGTCCATTGGAGCTTCAGGATACTCCTCTCCTTTGACTCAAATTTTCTTCAGTGTCTGGTTTCTTCATGCATCCCCCTCAACAGGAAGAGTTTTTTCTGCAAGGAGTTTTCAGGCAATGTTCTCATCTGGGCAGCCAATTTGAGAGCAAAGATCTGGTGGACAATGAGCCAGTGGGGACTTGGTGTGAGCAACTGCTGCCTCTGCCAAGGAGTCAGTTGCAGCCACAGCTGAACTGGGGGCTTTGAGTAAGATCCAACCTTTTGGAACTTCTCTTTTAGGGCCAAATAGGGTTTTCTTCCGAAGATTTAGACCCAAGGCAGGCAACACGTCAATGTTCTCTGCAAACACCAGCAGCTCATGATGTGGCTGTTTGGAGAGGAGCAACACTGTGGATGATGCAAAAAATCAGAGATGGGAAAAGTCTTGGTCGATGTGAGGTCCTGGGGTGTCCAGAGGAGAGAGGAACCAAAGGAAAGGGTCATGTTGTGGGGTCCTCAGGTCTGAGCTGGAGGAGCATGTGCTGGACACCCTCCAGCAACTGCTGCCTTTCAGATGCTCAACGTTCAGCAGAGCCAAATTGCAATAAAATTACTGGAGTATTTTATCTGCTTAGTTTAAGTTAATTTCAAAGCAATTGGGTACAGTCTGTTGATTCTGCTGGGATGGCTGTAAGTCTGAGATGCACTGACACCGAAGTGAAATAACACCAAAAAAACTGCTGTAAATCCTTGACAACCTTTGCTGCCCTCAAACCCCTCAGTCCTGGGGGCAAATGGCTGGGGAGGGAGGGGGCCCAGCCAGATTTTTAATAAAAGGTCTGCAAAGCAAGTTTGTCCCACATTTGTCTCCCTATACAATATCAATGTCTGGTTTCATTGCCTTGGTGAAGAAGCCTCAAGAGTCAGCAGAAATTGGGGCTCTGCAGTGTGAGCAGATGAAGTGGTTTTGCCAAAAAATCTTCCCTGTCTCCATCCCAAAGGTTCAAAAGGATATGGGAGTTAGTTAGATAAGGACACCTCTACTGTGGCTGGAGTCTTAGACAAGCAGAGGTCCAGCCCCTGCTGTCCAGGTGTGGTATCCCTCAGTTTTTAGGCTATTTAATACCATTTTCCTCTCTGTCTTGAGCATCTTTTGAAGTACCTTCAGCATAAACCTTCAAACCACCAAGTTTTCAGGAAGTTTATTTTTAAACTTGATATTTCAGGCTAAATTTAGTCGCAAATCGATTTGTCTCCCTCTCCTCCCTGAGCATTAGGAGCATCTCCTCCTCCTGCTCTGCAGCCCAGGCCTTGCTGGGGATTCGCTCCCCTGCTCCATGTGAAGGTTAAGAGGTGCTTGAAGATGCGGCTGACATTTCCAGACGTGCTCAGGTAAATGGAGCTGGAGTGTGGTGCCCTGTTGGTGTCTGTGCCAGTGCTACCGGAGAGCGGCACCCAACGGCAAACTCCACACTTGTGGGTGGGAAGGAAAAGGGGAAAATCAACCCAAGCAAGGAAAGCATGTTGGAAGTAGATCCCTGAGGTGGGGATGGGGGTTGTTTTTGTCCTCCTTGGCTTCCTGGCACTGGGCTTTCCCTGACCTCGTCCTGGAGCTTCCTCCAGCATGACTCCCCACACTGGATACAGCTGGAGCTCTCAGTTCATCAATAATATATGAATTTTGACATTATTTTATTTATTGTAAGGTAACTGTTCTGTAACAAGGGGCTGCCAACACCCTGTGTGGCCTGGCAGGAGAGAGAGGGCAGACTGTACCCTGTGTGTGTATGTGAGGGTGTGTATATACACATAGACAAATATAGAAATAAAAAGCACATGATAAATACTAAAAAACATAAAAGAGAATAATAAAATTTTAAAAAAGCTATTAAATATAAAGGTAATATATAATAAATATGAAATATAGGTGTAAATATATAAATGAAATAGACAATATAAATTTATATAATATAAAATGCTAAAATATTATATAATACCGTTATATTGACAAAATTATATGTAGTTTATTATAGTACTATATAATATATAAATCTTAAAATGTTAAAAATATTTTTAAAGTATTGGATATAAAGATTATTAACTATAAAATATAAGCATAACATATATAAGAATAAATTTTATATAATTTATATAAATTAGAATTATGTAATTCTCTATAAACTCCATGTTTGACCCCCTTTTGCCCCCTCTCCGTGTAACCGCCGGTACCGGAGCGGTCCCTGCACTCACCACGCGGCGGCGCCACCGATCCGAGCACTGGGACGGGCTGGAACTGGGCACCAGAATGGGCTGAGACTGGGAACCAGTTCGGGCCGGCACTGGGCACCAGTATGGGCTGGCACTGGACTGGCAATATTCACCATTATGGGCTGGCACTGGGCATTAGTATAGGGATTGCACTGGGCTCCCTAACAGTCTGATACTGGGCACCAGCATGGCCTGACACTGGGCAACAGTATGGGCTGGCAATGTATTGGCAATAGTCACCAGTATGAGCTGGCACTGGGCACCAGTATGGCCTGGCATGGGCCATCGGTTTGGGCTGGCACCAAGCATCCATACAGGCACCAATATGGCCTGGCACTGGCCACCAGTACAGGCTGATACTCGGCACCAGTATGGGTAAGAACTGTCCATCATTAGACGTTGGCACTGGGCACTAGTATGGGGTGGCACTGAGTGCCAGTGTGGACACCAGCGCAGGCTGACACTGGGCTCCAGAATGAGCTGGCATCAGTCACCAGTTTGGTGGCCTGGTATGGTCTGGCATTGGGCACCAGTACAGGCTGGCACTGGGGATCAGAACTGGCCAGCATCGGGCACCACTTTAGGCATGAACTGGGCACCAGTATGGATCTGCATTTGGCTCCAGTGTCAGAATAGCACTGGGCACCAGTACAGGCCTAGACTGGGCAGCAAGAGGGGCTAGCATTGGACACCAGTACGAACAAGAACTGGGCATCAGTGGGGGCTGGCATTGAGCATCAGTTTGAGCTGGCAACATGCAGCAGAACAGGCTGATAGTGGACACCATTATAGACTGGCACTGGGCAGACACATGGGCACCAATATGGGCCGGCATCAGGCGCCAGTACGAGCTGCAGTACGGGCTGACATTGGGCACCAGAACAGTTTGGCATCAGCCACCAGTTTGGGTGGGCAGTGGGCACCAGTATGGATCTCCATTTCACCCCACTGTAGAAATGACACTGGGCACCAGTACAAGCTGGCACTGGCTACCACCACGGGCAGGAGCATCCCCAGGACCATGTGGTGCCACACTGGACTGGGACCTGTCCAGAGGCACATTCCCAGGGAGATGACAGGGTGTGGGCACACTCCAGCTGTGCCACCCCCCCAGCCCAGCCAGGGCCGTGGGGTGCAGCTAATTAGGGGCTAATTGCATTAAGCTGGGGCGGCACTAATGCAATTGTGGGATTATCCTGCAGAGGCAGCCACCCCCTCCCATTGCTGCCGGGGTGATTTGGGGGGGATCAGACACATGCACCTGGGGCCTGATGCAGTCGGGCACCCTCAATTTGCTTCGGTGCCCATCCCCATTGCCCACCCACCTTGTCTGCTTGGGATTCCTGTCTCCTCCGAGGCTCTAATTGCTCCAGCGCTAATGAGGGGTTGGTGGGGGTGGAGGGGGGGGGGTCTGCAAGAAAACAGCACCCTGGGGCTGGCGACACCCCCCCTCCCCCAGCACATTTCTGCTGCCACTGATTACTGAATTAACCGACTCATCTGAGCCTGTCTGCAGCCGGGATGTGGGTCAGGGATTACCCCCCTCCGTGCCCCTCAGCCCAGCCCCAGCTCTCCCTGTCCCCAGCACCCACGGCTGCACCGGGAGCACCCCCGTGTCGGGGATGGGGCTCCCACCATCCTGATCCCAGCAAGCAGAGGAAGGAGACTCAGGCTGAGGAAGGAGGTTCAGGCGGCCGTAATAAATACAAGAGAACTTTATTGAAAGAAAAAAAAAAAAAAAAAGAGGGGGGGAGGGGGCAGCAGCCCCTGTCCGGGGTAATAAATAACAACCTGGGGAGCACCAGTTTACAAAATATGGCTCTGGGCAGCAGGTCCTGCAGGGTCCCTGGCGAGGCTGGTGGGGGATGCCGGGCACCTCAGTGAGGGGCTTGGGGGGCCCAGCCTCCCGAGCACCTGAGAAGGGGCTGCCCCAAGAGGCAGATGAGGCTGCTGGAGTCTCCCAGCCCCAGGAGAGACACGGGAGCAGCCCCATCCCTGCCTGTCCTGAGAGCAGTCACTGCCCCACAGCACCATCCCGAAGTCGGGGGCACCAGCTGGGGGCAGGGACTCAGCACCACCTGGGGCACCCCTAGGAGGGCACCCTGCTCACATCCTGTCCCCTCCAGGGCCCCTGGGCTCAGGCCAGGATCTTCTGGGGGATCTCCACCGAGGCTTTGATGAAGATGGCGTTATCCCGCACGTAGTTCCGTTTCCTGATGTCCTCGTGGGAGATGAACTTGGGGTAGCCAAAGCCCAGGGTGCTCTCATCCAGGGAGCTGCGTGAGGCTCCCGGCTTCTGGAAGTTTTTCCAGTTGGGGTCAGGGTGGAAGGTCTCGGTGATGTGCTGGGGCTTGGAGAGCGAGGGGTCGCTCTGGTCCAGCAGGGAGAAGGTGACGCGGTAGGAGAAGGGCCACTCCAGCAGGTTGTCGTACTCGCCCGGCAGCACGCGGATGTAGACAGAGAGGTGGCTGCTCTCCCCGCTCCCGTTGCCATTGAGGAAAGCAGAGACCTGGAGCTTGTAGCCGTACTTGTGGGTGTAGAATGGGGGGCTGAAGAACTCGTAGTTGCTGCGGGCTTTGGCCTCCTGCAGCTTGCGGGCGTAGTCGGCGATCTTCCAGATGAGGGTCCCGTCGCTGCTCACCGACAGCTCCTCCACATCCCGACGCAGCTCCAGGATCTCCTGCCGCTGTCGGCTCACCAGGGCACACACCATGCCCAGGTGTGCCTTGGTGCTCTCCTCCAGGTGCCGGCCCATGGCCAGCTTGGGGCACTGCAGGGACAGCGGGATTGTCAGCGTGGGGACAAGGTGTGGGACAGGAGAGAAGGGTGCTGTGGATATGTCACGGAGATGCAGTTGGAGCATGGTGTACTGGAGCAGGATGGCACAGGGATGTTGTAGGGACGCAGAGGTGGCACAGGGACACCTGCTTGGGATGGCATGGGGACACTTGTGTGGCAAAGTGACACAGGGATGAGGCGGAACAAGGATGGGGACACTGTGGAGCAACATGGATGGGACAGAGAAGAACCACCACAGGGGATGGGACAGACAGAGCAGGAGTGGTGTGGCGATGTTATGGGGCACAGGCCACAGGTAGGTACGGCACCCCATGCCCAAGGATGCCAGAGCAGGTTGGTCACAGGGACACACTCACCCGGTGCTTGCAGCCAGCTTCCTTAAAAGGGCACAGCAGCATGGCAGTGTTGCAGCTCTCCTTGAGGTGGGTGGGCACGTCCTCCCGGGGAATGTTGGGTGTCCCACACTGGTTAGGGCAGGGCACAGGGTACCGGGGACATTGGTACTGGTGGTTCTGTGGAGAGAGAGTGGCTGTCAGCCAGGGCTGGGAGACAGCAGGGTGAGTGTCCCCCTGGGCCCTGTCTCACCTGGATGGTGTCGAAGACAAACTCCTTGGCGCAGTAGGTGCAGGGCTGGGTGCGCTTGGGACACTCAGCCAGGGCGTGCTGGGACAGCAGGCGCCTCATCATGCGGGCCCCACACTTGTTCTCACAGTACACACTCTCCTGGGGACACGTGCCCTGGTGGCCCTGGGGACCGTGACAACATAGTCACCCTCTGTCTGCCCCAGCCCTGCCAGGGATGGGGCCATGCAGTGCCCACATGTCCAGGAGGTACACGGGCTGGGACCCCACATGTCAGTATCCCCCACAAAACTGTGTCCCCTTTCAAATGTCCCCCATAGTGTCCTCTACCCAGGCCCCATTCCCATGGCCGGGCCATATCCCCCATGGTATCCCTCACAAGGCTGTGTCCTCCATGATGTCCCTCACCCAGGCTCTGTCCCTATGCCCAGACTGTGTCCCCCATAGTGCCCTGCAGCCCATCTAGGTGCCCACATTGACCCCCACGTCCTGGCTATGCCTCCACAATATCCCCCAGCATGGCCACGCCCCCCATGGCACCCCTGCCAGCTGTGTCCCCTGGTGTTGCCCCCATGCAGTGCCACCCATTGCCCACCTCGAAGGCCTCCCCAGTGAAGTCAGTGGCACAGAACTCGCACTTGACCCGGCGCTTGGGGCAGCCGTGCTGGACGTGCTCAGGCAGGTCACGGCGGCTCAGTTTGGCGCTGCACCGGTTGGGGCAGGGGATCACGTTGAAGCCACAGGTGCCGAGATGGGCCTGGGGGACACAGGGATAGTGAAGGGGAGGCCATGGGGCAGAACCTTGACCCCTTCATCCTGCCAGATCCTACCTGGAGGTGCTTGATGAGCCCACTCCAGCGGCAGCCCTCCTCGCTGTGGATGCAGCGGATGGCCAGGCTCAGCACCTGCGCCTCCAGCTCTGGATCAGGGTAGATCTGGGGGGGACAACATTGAGACATCAGCATCCTGCACCAGCCTGCAGGGGCACACAGACCCCCAGCACAGCCTGGCTGGGAGCTGTGGGCACAGTGCCCAGGGCCGGATCCCCCATTGGCACAGCAACAAGTGCCCTTTGTCAGGAGCGGGTTTCCGCTCCCCGGGCCCGCGGCACAAAGGGCTCTTGCTTCCGCATGGGCGCCTGTGCCAGCCCGGTGTGACTGTGCCAGGCACTGTGCAGAGCCTGGGGACGGCCCCTTGGCGGGGATGTCCCTTTGGAGGGAGGTACACATCCGTGTGCCAGGCTCACCTTGGCGTAGTCCAGGGGCAGCTGGTCCTCCGGGCACTTGAAGACACCTTCGCTGCAAGACACAGAAGGTTCAGGATCACTCGGGGCTGGGGAACGGTGCGTCACCAGTGATAAAGCCATGATATCCCATCAGGTCTGTGACATCCCATCCCAGGAAATTGGTGTTGTCCCTTGACCTCTGAACACTCACCCCATACCAAATCCAGTCACAACCCAGGGGAGCTGCGGCTCTAATCCATCTCCATCTGTCTGAGCTGGGAAATGCTCCCGCCAGACACCCCCCCAGGCAGCCCCCCAACCCCCAGCCAGGCAAGGCGGCCCCAGTCCCCAGGGGCCTGGGCCAGCCGACACGAGCGTGGCACCATCTGGAGCCTCGGCAGCCTCTCATCCGCCCTGTCCCTTGGGATTAAGGAGGGTGCCGGCGGCTGGCCAGGATGGGGCCAGCAGGGGATGGGGCTCCCGAAGCCCCAGGTGCCGGGGCCCAGGGGAGGTGGGGGAGGGCAACAGCTGGGCTCCAGATGTGCAGCCCGGATGTGTGGCCCTGGGGCTCCTGCTCCACAGGAAACGGCCCCATCAGCCACTGCAGTGAGCCAGGGCAGGGACAGGCAGCCACCCTCGACCCTGCAGGGGTCCCCATCCTGCTGGGCTTCCAGGATGGAGTGTCCTGCCAAAGGCTGACCCTGAGGTGGGAAGGGCCCTGCTCAGGACTCTAAGCTGCAGTGGGGCGATGTAAGGTGGAGATGGGAATGGAGCCAAATAGGCAGCCAGGCATGTGACATCTCTTGCCAGGAGCCCCCATCACCTCTGGTCCCCACAACACTATGCCCAGGGACTGGTGAGGGTGTCCACGTGCCACCCCCAATGGACACTGAGGTGGGAGATCACAGATGCCACTTACAGGGACCTGCAGGGACTCTGTGGCTCTGGTGTCCCTGGACAAGGTTGCCCTGCCTGAACAATCCCTGCCTGTCTAATGACCGTGTGCCCTTGGCAGGCGTCGGCGTGGCCTCGACTGGGGCTGCCAAGTGGATGTGAGACGTCGGGATGGATTCAGCAGAGCCGCCTGGCACGCGCTGGCCTGGGATGCCCGGGCATGGCACAGCGATGTCCCCTGCGGCCACCACCCCTGTGGTGAGGGTGCAAGTGACCTCCAGAAACCCAAGCCCCGTGCTGTGGGGTGTGATCTACGTGGGGCACGGCTGCATCCAGCTCTGCCACGTGCCTGCTTTGTTTGTTGCAGGTGTTTCCGTGGGAGTCATCAGGCATCCACCAAGATAAGGTGCTCCTAGAGAGGGCTGGGCACCCAGCCCTTTCCAGGGAGCCTGCGGGTGGCATTGCCCCGTGGCTGGCATTGCCTTGCAGCTGGCATCACCCTGTCACCCTTCAGGGGCAGCCAGCAGTGTCTATACCCTGTGCACGGTGTTGGGGTGCTGGGTCTGGTGGGGAAGTGGGACGACGACCCGAAGCCAGCGCCTAATCCCCGACAAAGCCTCCCCATTCCTCACGCTTGGCCGGGCAGGGAATGTGCTGAGGCAGCACCCGGGGGGACCGTCCTTGCCTCTGACCTTCACGGCGTATTGGGGCACAGCGAGGTGACACAGAGGGGAACCCCAGCACGCCCTGGAACCCCTTGGCACCCCGCACCCGGCACTGCGGTGGGGTTGGATGGCTCAGTCCGTGAATCCCCAAACCCGATTCAATGCAAACGGGGTGTGTTCGGCGGGGGGGACCCCTGTGTCTGGCAGTCCCGCTAGAGCAGAGGGGCCGACGGGAGGGGAGGGGGGTGTGTGTGTGTGTGGGGGGGCACATGTGCTCCAGCACGTGCCCTGGGGAACGCCCGGTTTCGAAGAAACTGGCCACGGTGCCAGTCATTCCCGGGGACCGTGCCGGGCGAAGGTCGCCCTGGCGGGGAAAGGTGCAGCCGGAGGCGGCGGCGGAAACCGAGGCTGAGGATGACGCTTGTTATCGCCCGCGGGGAGCGCGAGCATTCCCTCGCCGTGCCCAAGGGGGGACCCCCGGCACCGCACCGAGTGCGGCGGCCAGGAACCGGGGCAGCACCGGCCCCGCACGTGCCCCCGGGCTGCCGGCACCGGTAGCGGGGGTCCCAAACTTCGAGGGGTGGAAGAGGCCCTGGCGAGCACACGCGGCCGGGTCGCGCTCACTCATGGGTGCAGGGGAGCGGGGTGGCCGGACCCCCCAACACACATCCCCTCCGGGCTCTTTCTCTGGCTGGGCCGAGGCAGGAAGGGGTTAAGCTCGATTCTCGAAACTCGCCTCTCCGGGCTTCACCGGGCCCTCCTCTTCCTCCTCCTCCTCACCGAAAGGGGCCACGGGCCGCTGCACCCCGAGGGGCAGCTGTCACGGGCTGGGCGCGCCCCGCACCCCCTCCCTGGCGCGAGGAACCACCGTGCACCCCGCACCTTTCCCCGGCCCGGGGTATCCTCGGGCGCCCCGCACCTTTCCAGGGGAACCCTGTACTTTTCCTGGGGCACCCCGACCCCCCCCGAGCACCCGCATCTTTTTCCGGGGCACGCTGCAATCGTTCCCTGGCCCAGGGCACCCCCGGGCACCCCCCACCCGCCCCTGGGGTACCCGCGTTCCCCTCCCAGGCCCGAGACATCCTCACCCCCGCGCACCCCGAACTCCGGCCCCAGCCGGGGCTTCCCGCAACCCTCTCTGGGGCACCCCGCACCCCCGGGGCCGGCGGCGAATGGAGGGGGGGCGGGCGAGGGAAGCACCCGCTGCCCCCCGGGGTGCGGGACCCCGGATCCAGCGATGCGGGGGTGGGTGACCGGGGTGCCCCACGGGGGAAGGGGTGCGCGTCAGAGAATCGTCCGTGACGTGATGCGGGGTCTCACCTGAGGAACTCCTGCAGGCAAGTGTCGCAGAAGCGGTGGCCGCAGGTAGAGACGCGGACGGGCTCCCGCATGGGCTTCCCGCAGAGCGGGCACAGCACCCGGCGCCGCGGCCGCTCCAGGAGCTTGTAGTCGTAGCCCGGCATCCCGCCGCCCCGCGCCCGCCGCCGCCCCGCGCCCGCTCGGCTCCGCGCTCCGCACCCGGCTCCGCCCGGGGGCCGGACGGGGCGGTGGGACCGGCCTGANGCCGGGGGACGGCACCGCCACCGCCTCCCGCTCGCGCCCCGCCTCCCCGCCCCGCCACCGCGCCGGGGGGGATGGAGCGGTCGTGGCCCCCCGCGGGTTCGGGGACCATCACAGTGGGGACAAACACGCAGGGACTAAGGGAGCATCACCTCGGGGACGGCCCCTCGGTGGGGTTTGGTACCCACCACGCTGGGAACAATCATCTCAGAGGCCTGAGCCCCACTGCACTGGGGACAGCACCCCCGGAGTTCGGGGAGCATCAACATCACACATGGCCACCCTGGGGGCTTGTGCACAACCCGCAGAGCCTCCTTCATCCACTACAGCCTCCCTTGGCCCAGGGCTGTGCTCCAGGATGCCCCAGGGGTTCCACACTCCTGCGGCCAGCCCGGGGCCACAGCTGTGCTCCTGTGTGAGGTTGGAGATGAGCCACAGCTCCCAAACCCAGGGAACAACTCGTTTCCCAGCCATCACCCACAGCAGGATATAGAGGGGCTGCCCTGAGCCCCCTAACCACAGGCACAGGGGGACACACAAGCTCCTGTGGCTTTGTCTTGCCGGGAGCTCATGCCCCAGGATGCAGCCAACAGCATCCCTGCAGCCACGGTTTGTAACTGAGAAAGAGCCTGGAGGAGGGAGAATAAAAGCAAATCTGTCTGGCTCCAGCCCCCTTGTCACTCTTTCAGAAACCGGAGCAACATATGGGAGTATTTGCCCCTTTCCCCAGAGATGGAGCCGAGCAGATGACAGGCTCTGAGCATGTGTTAGTCCCACCAACGCTCGCTCCAGCCAGCTTCCCATTAAGGGCAGCAGTTGCTCCAGACCCAAATGTTAGCAGTTTTCAATTAGCAAATGGCAGAGGAGAGGGATTCCTGGGGGACACGCTGAGCAAGTCGAGCTCTATCACTTGTCACTCAAGGAGCTCACGTTACCCTTCTCCCCGAGAGGCTTTGCTTAAAATAAAACCCTCAAGCAGCCCGGGGGGAGGCAGGCAGCCTGCCCGCTTGCTGCCAGAGCTGCCAAGGAGGGGATGGGTGGCTGATTTCTGTGGTTACCCTGAGGGATGGCAGGTTGTCCTGCCACAACCTGAGCTGCAACGGGGTTTTAGCTCACAAATATCAGGGAAGCTTATTCTGGTGTACACTGAGCATGAGCAGTCATCGCAGGGGATTTTTCTGAGGGAGGCAAGTAGTTGGCAGCCTGCTCGGTTGATGGGAGAGCACTGAGCTAAACTTTAACCAACTCCCAGCGAGCCTGGAAACCCAACATGTAAAAACAAGTGACAGCGGGCAACTCTACAGGGAGCAGTGGGTGCAGCAGGCACCTCGAGCTGGTGTTGAGGTGCTCCCCAGCCGGGTTTGCTCAGGGCTGTGACCTCCCCCAAGGCAGGATCTACCAACAGCCACATGGTCCAGCTGGTTCTGCCACTATTTGCCAGCATGCCCTGGAGCCAGGCTGCTCCAACAAAAGACAGGCACTACCCCAGACACTGTCCCTGACACTCTGTGAGCTGGCCCTGGCTAAAAAGTGTCCCTGGACACAGGTATGGGGGACAAGGTTCAGGCCAAAAGGACAAGGCCCTTGGCATCCCGGGGGGTGATGGGACTCCTGGTGCTTCTGCCACTAAAGACAGGACACACCAGTCTTTTAAGCTTAGACAGCCTGTGCCTCTGATGACAGGCATGAGACAGCTGACTTTTATCATTATTTACTGCTTCTCTTTGATGTTTTTAAAATTATTCTTCCCTAACCTCACTGAAGAGCACCTCTGCTAATTAGCCAGGAGCTGACAAAGCCATCAGAAGCTGCTGGCTGTGCCGGCAGGGCGGCTGGGAGGTGTCAGACCCTGCAAACAAAGATCCCTCCTTTTCCTTTCTCCCTAAGGAAAGCCCTTCCCGCACTCAACATCACAGCCAGGCATTTGTCTCACACAAAGGCGACACTCGGGGCAATTCCCTTTGTGAAGGCGGTATGTTCCCTGTCCCCCATGACGGGTCACTCCTTGAATCCATGTGGGCTTGGGGAAGGCTTCCTGTCCTCTTCCCCAGCCCGTCCCTGCCCTGCACTCCCGCTCTGTCCCTCCGCCTTGTATTTAACTTGAACTGGAGGGATAGAAAACCGACGCTCCGGCTTCTAAAGAAGGTGGAGCGTTTCGCCGCAGGGAAAGGAGTGGAGAGAGTCCTCTCCCTGCTTCTGGGGCCTCGTGCCCAGGGAGGGCGGGGGATAAGGCGGCCGGACAGACGGACGGCAGCCGCACCTTCTGCCAAGCCTCGTGGGAATGAGGATACGACCTCGACAGAGGTGCTGGAATCAAAACAAATCAGCTCCGGCTTTGGCTGTTTGGGCTGTTTTTTGCTGACAGCAGGAGACCCGGGTCAGCAAGATCTTACTGGGAACGGGAACGGCCTTTCCCTGGGTGGACAACGGTCAGAGGGGACCCGCACCAGGATGCACAAGAGGGGACCAAGCAGCCCCATTCCATATCACCTCCTTCCCACTCCCCTCTGGCTCTCCCTTCCTTATCAGAAAGAGCCATGGGGACACGGCTGATCCACCACCAGCTCTGCAGAACACGGGAACAAAACAAGGGATAAAGGGAGAAGCCCTGAGACCTGCGGATTTCACCGGGAGCTTCTGCAGGGAAACAAAGCAGCAGACTGAGGAATGCAACTGGCCTATTTGCCCGGGCTGCTCTGCCTCCGGCGGCGCGGACATGCCTCGGCTTGTCGTTTCAGGAGCTTTTGTTGCTCGAGGCTGGGGGCCTCTTTGTTTCCTTTACCCTTTCGCCAGGCTTGGTCACAGGCCGGTATTAAATTATTCAAATCATCTCGCTGGGCTTCACAGCTGAACCCCTGCACAGAGTGCAGACTGCGAAATCCCGAGGGCTCCAGCCCCTGCTGTGAGCTCCCAGCCCAGCACAGAGTGCACTGGTCCACACTGGTTTTTCCCTCCCCGGCCGGGTAAAAGGTCCCGATATTTGAGCTGGTGACACCTCCAGCCCCAGCACTGCAGTGCAAAGATGTCATTAAGCCATAAACGACACACCTAACACCAGCACATCAGTGGGAACAGGGGGGCTGCACCCCTGGAATTTGGCAGCTCAGCTGTAGCAGGAATCTAGCTCCTGAAACAGTGACATTTTGGTGCTACCACTGACAAGGCAAAGGGTGTCACACCTCTGTCCTGCTTGCCCCCCGCCCTGGCTGCAGCAAGAACACCAGCCCCTTCCTACGGGATGTGTTTGGATGTGGTGTGAGGCAAGGGGAGCCCTGAGAGCTCAGCACAACTCAGCCAAGAGGAATCTGTTGCTGGAGGAGCTGGTGCTGCCGCCAGCTCTGCACAGCGAGGAGAGGCAGCAGCCCAGAGGGGCTTTGAGGCAGTTTAACCCAGCCCTGCAATTACCTGGTGCCCAGGTTGGTCTGGTTGGTCCCCTCCACCAACACCAGGCTGTCAGAGCTGTCCTTGTAACCTACAGCACAAAGAAAGTGCCAAAGGACTGGCAGAGCCTTTGAATTCCAGGCAGCTTCCTGGGATAGCAGGGTGTAACTGCCTGAAAAGGCAGCTCCACAAGAAACAAAAACGGCAGGGAAAAACCCATGCACCCACCCTGCCAGGAGCCAAACAGGGAGGCTGTGTCTGCAGCCAGGGCTGCACACGCCTCTCCTGGCTGGACGGGACCTGCTCCCTTCCCCAGCTGGAGCCCGGAAGGCGAGGGAAGAAAGAGCAGGAGACCGGCAGAAATTCATTACCTTTCACATGACAGAGGGATCAGTTGGTTTTTACCAGAGCCCGGTGAGGTTTCCCTCATTGAAAACAGGAAAGAATCACAAAAAATAATTAGAGAGATTTCATCTCAGCCAGCTTATGAAAGCACCGACTTTATACACAACAGATTGGCAACAGCACAAAGATGGATGTGAAAGGCAGGAGCATTTGCAATGTCAGACAGATCAGAGACAGAAGCTCATCAAAAAATGGCCCAGGGCAGACATAAGTTAAAAAAAGAAAAGAGGAGGGGAGAAAAAAAAAACAAACCAAGGAAAGGAAACGACCCTTCTGGAGATAAAAAACGTGAGTTGTGTCTGTGACACATAGATGTGCCCTCCTGCCTGCAGAAAGGATCGCTGGTGAAAACCCTGGAAAGATCTGGGTTAAAAAACTTCAAGTACTGACAACCACTTGCTGTGTTTTGTTCCTCAGCTGGGAGCCATCGAGCTGGTCAGAGGCAGGACTGAGGGGCCTGAGGACAAATGTCAGCTCCAGTGAGCTCCTGGGGCAGGGGAGGCTGTAATTGGAAAGCTCCAGGCAGCATTTTGGGAGAGTGACCGTGTGGCTGTGCCACACAGAGAGACTGCTCACACCAGGCTGGGCCAGCTGTGCAGGCAAGACCCTCAAAAGTGTGCTGAGCAGCTCAAAAAACGGGTGAAACGTTGTAGGGAGGATGGGAAAGGACAGACTTCTCTAATTAACAAAGAGGTTTGCATTTAGTCACCCAGCACAGCGCCTGGGGCCCTGACTCCAGACACTGCTGTGCAAAGGCTGACAGCTCTCCCAGACATGGAGCTGTCAGCCTGGGCTTTGTAACCAGAGACTGTTTCCACAGAGGAAAACAACCTCTGTGCTCCTCATCCTTTTGCACAGGCACTTCCAGTGGGGAGGGAAAGAGCCGAGGTGTGACCTCCTGAAGGCAGCACCAGAGCTCTGGGGATGTCCACTTCATGGCACATTCAGGGCACCAGCTCTCAGGCACTGGAGGTTCACAGTGACCCTCGTTGATTCGATACATGAACCAGCTCTGGTTCCGTGAGAACCATCGTTAGGAGCTCCCTGTTTCCAGACTGCTGCACTCGCAGCTGAGGAGCTCTGGAGCCTGGAGTGTGTCAGTGCCAGGCTGCAGTGGGCAGCAGTGAGAGGCCAGGCCATGCTGGCAGTTGTGGGAACCCCAGTTGTGTACGAGGCTGGATGTGGCCCCTCAACTCATTGGGGAGGTGACTCTTCCACAGCAGCTGAAACACAAAGAGCAAAGACCGAGGTTTAGCCATAAGTCCCACCTCAGTGAAGCTACAGGGAGCAGTAGCTCACACAGGCCTGATACCCAACAGATGGGCACTGCAATCCTTCTTCCACTATCCTGGGAAGCCACTGCAAGGCCTCACTAGTGGCACAAGCAAAGCAACACCCAGCACACGGAGCCCAAGCAGGAAGAAACACAATCTCTCGAGGCTTGCACCCTTCTCTTCCTCTCCAGCAATGCCTGGTTTACCCCAGTTTTTTGTGTGTTTGCAGTGGGATCGAGAGAAGTGCGTAGCAGTGGCCCATGATAAAGTGGGCAGCAGCCCAAGCCCATCAAAAACAGTGTTGGCCCCACAGGAGGAACCGCCGAGCGGTGCAGAACAGCCGCCCCAAAGGTGGAGCGTGGCTCGCCTGTGCCAGCACCCTCTCCGGGCCAGATCACAGCCAGAGCTGACAGCAGCAATGACATCACACATGTCAACAGATCTCGTGTTCTCACTGGAGAAGTTTCCAGGCAGATTGAGCTGTGTGAAAGCCCAAAGTCAGATCTCAGCTCTTTACAGAGCTCTTGCCGCTCTGTGCACGCTGGCGGCTGAGGGATGCTGGGGCAGAGGATGCTGCCCTCACACTGCTGAGTTTCCACTTCCAGTCAGTACTGGGATAGGAGGGATGAGGTTTTGGACAGATGGACAGCAGGGACATGCTCAGTCCCCGCTCTTACAGTGCTGCAGGTGGGAGCCCACAAACCAGCTGCCATGGAGTGTGGGGTGACTCCAGCAGCGGAATGGGGAGAGCAGCCTGCAGCCTTCCTGTGGAGACAAAACCCTTTTACTTCCATGACAAATGCCCTACTTGTTCCCAAGCCTGGGGACTCGACCATTCCCTCTCCCCTTCACGTGGCAGTGCACATCACATGAGAGCTCTGCACTTGCAGGGAAGGGATGGGAGCCAGGGCCTATTCCGCTGTGCTGGGCAGTCAGCCGGGCCTCCTCCCCTCTGGGCTGTAATTAGCCTCCTTGAAGTGGGCTGGGACTGGAATCCCTCAGCCCAGGCTGAGGCCATAATCAGCCCAGCAGAGGAGGAAGAAAGGCACCTCCAGCAGTCTGGGCCAGGCTCCCATTGTACATCCAGGCAACGGAAGGGCAGGTCACGCCATGGGCACGTTTTAACCACGCAAAGATGCTGCCTTTGGCCCGAGCAGAGAGGAACCACAAAACCATCACTATCTTTTCCAAACCACAATGGAAAGGCAGCAGCCAAAATGACGCCTCAAATCTCAACTTCTATTTCAGCAACATCAATTAGAGAGCTGCTCTTTTTGGATACTCGGTGGACTGCTGGCACACCAGCTCACCACTGGCCACAGCTTGGCCAGGCCACCTGTCTGGGAGTGAATGAGACAGCACTGCCATCTCTTTGCTCCCCTGGCCCAGTGTGAGTGGCAGCATCACAGAGCTGCAGGGCAGAAGGGGAGTTTTTATGGGCTTGAAGTTATTTCTATTCATCTACAGCTCGAGAGGGACTAGAATAACACAGAGCTTACGTGCTAGGGTTACTCGGTACAGCTCCAGTCACAAGGCATTGTGTCTGTCTGGGCATTCATGGCAGGAATCACAGGAACAAAGCCTTTACTCACGCTTTACTGCCAGTAGTGTGTTCCCGTGGCAGCAGGATACAGAAGTCACCAGGTATGGATGTGTCTCCTCCAGCTGCACTGGTCTCGGCACTCCTGTTTCCTCATCCTTCCTGCCCAGGCGTCCCCTGGCTCCTTTCCCCCACGTGCACACCTCGCCATCTGCAGAGGGATAGATACACACCTTGCTGTGCGCCTTGGTCACAGCATGGGCTGCAGGCAGAGGACAACCAAGGCCTACTGCAGCCCAGGACACAGGGGCTTTAGCCTCACCTGCTCCGATGGCCACAGTGAAGGCATCCCCACAAGCCACCACGGTGACCTTCATCGCCTGCAGCCCCACAACAAGGTGGGGCACTCGGCTGTTGCGGCAGGAGTTGGTGCCCAGCTGCCCGTGCTGGTTGCTCCCAAAGGTGTAACACTGGCCAGAGGCTGACAACAGAGAGAAGACGCAACTGCATGTGACCCAGGGATGCACTGAAGCCCCTGAAGCTGTTGGTTGTCTCCCATGCTGAGCATCAGCATTGGGAGCAGGGTGTCTCTTGAGCTTCCATGAGGCCTTTGCCCATGGGAAGAAATGGAGGCAGAAGGAGGACAGGGAAAATGTAGGTGTTCCCCCAGCTCAGTGATTTGGGCATACACCCTCACCTGTGACAGCAGCTGAATGTGCTGTTCCAATGTCAGCACACACAATGGGCTCTTGGTTCAAGGGGGCTGACTGGGCACACACAAACATGGTGGCCTCTTCTACCTGGTCCTCTGGGGAAGGCTCCTCTGCTGAGCTGATCCGGTCTAGGCCCAGCTTGTTACACCTGCATAGGAAAAAAGATCAGTTCAGAACTGGCTGAATTCAGACTGGCACAGACACCCCAGAGACAAATCCTGCCCTGGCATAGCCACACCACCAGCAGCTGTGGGGGTAAGATCACACAGGAACATCTTCTAGAGCCCCTTCCTCCCTCTTTCCAGGCAGGACACAGATGGACAGGCACAGGAAGGTAAATTGTGGAGCACAGACCCTCACCCCTCCTACCTGTTGCTCCCGCAAGCAAGAATCTGGTTCTTCACTGTGAGGACCATGGAGGAATCGATGCCACAGATGACCCTCTGAGCCTCGTGCTCTGGTGGGACTGTGACCTGCTGGGGGGAGTTGTGGCACTCCAGGGTACCCAGCCCAAGCCGACCTGGCAGAAGGAACAGAGCAGGGAACAGCTGATGGCAACACATGACCTGAGCACAGCCCTACGAAGAACAGCATTGACACAGCTGCTGTGAGAGCCCAGCCTGGGACCCAGAAAGCAGCAAAACCCAAAGCATGGGGGCCAAAGCACTGGTATGCAATGAAACAGCTGCAAGTCTTCCACACCCACCTAGCCTGGCACATCTGGAGGGGGACTGTGGACAAGCAAGGCCAGTGAGGGGAGCGGGAACAGGCAATGGAAAGCGCAAACCCTGTTTTGCAAAACAGACATCTCTTACCATTATCCCCCCTGCCCCAGGCAAACACTTCCCGTTCGTTGGAAACCGCCAGGACGTGAGAAGCACCACAGGCCACCTGCACCATCTCGTAGCCCAGCAGGGCCTCCACAATCTTGGGCTGGCAGGGGAAGAGCAGCAGCCGTCAGCCGAGACCTCCCAGCCTGCCCGGCTGCTTCCATCCCTCCCACCCAGCCCCCCCAAGACTCAACACAGTGCTGGCAGCATCCCAGTTTTCATCCAACACAAACAACAGAGAATTTTTTTTGATTCCAAACAGTCTTCAAAGGGTTTAGAGACTACGTGCATGCAGCACAGAAGATAATGCAAACATCTCTGGGGCGGAAGAAAGCAGCCAGCACAAGAGTTTGGAGAAGGAAGAGGTTCAGCAAGGGTTGGGATTCGCCCCCCTGCCCATGTGGGGAGTGCCAGGGGCTGTGAACGCCCGCTCTGAGCAGGCAGGGGCTTGGTGCCGGATGCGTTGGCTCAAAGGCTCTTGTGCAGAGGAGTTGTGAGTTAACGGCTCAGATTCATTAGGGTGTGGAGGGACCAGGGTCTCCACATTTCACCCAGCCCCTGCTGTGACCTGCTGTTAGATCTGACACCTCGCCACAGTGAGCCTCATTCTCATTATCTTCCTCAAGTGAAAAACACCATTTGTTGGGATCTGGCTGCTGCTCCCAACTGGTCTCCCCTCCCCAGCCATAAGTACTGAGCAGCTCAGCTCTGGATGGAGCAGGAACAAACGAGCCAGCTGACCACAGTGACAAATGGCACCAGTTCCCTGGGCTCGGCTGGAAGCCATCGGCTGCTGCCACATCCGAGGGCAGGCGAGGAAGAAGCTGGAAGGGAGCAATGAGCCCTCAGACTCAGTGTTCTGAGCCAATCGGAAACACAGAGCTCTTCTTTAAATACTGGCTCTTTTGAAAAATAACTTTTCTCAGTGAACCTTGGCAGCTGCAGGCCAAGAGTGAGGCAGGCAGGTGTGTGATTGGAGGCAGGCTCCAAGCTGGGAGCCTGCCAACAGCAACCACAAGGCAGCTCTTGACTTCCCCCACACTCAAAGGGATCATTGTGTAGGGGGGGGAGAAAAAGGGAGAAGCAGGTTGGGTCTTTTAAAACCCGCAGTGACTGGGAGAGGAGGGGGAGGGGGTGGGATGCCAGAGCATGCCTAGGATGCACATCCCTGGAGCTGGGATGAGCCTGCTCACGTGGAACAAAAGTCACAATCTCCCCTCTAACACCGGGGGAGCAGCATGCCCGGCACCCTTACCACCAACCTGGCTCACATCCATGAAGTTCCCGTGCCCCAAACAGCCATTGCTGCCACTGCCGAAAGTCATGATTATCCCCCTGTCTGGAGAAGCAGAAAGAAGTCGTGTCACTGGCACACGTGAGGCCCTGCGAGGCACACGTGAGGCCCTGCGAGGCGGACACAGCTGAGGGGATGTGGCTCTCACAACAGCGGCTCCGCTTGGACCCGGTCTGACTCATAACTTGCTGCAGGGTCCACAACCTTCAGCGAGCTTCCAGAGAGCAGCAGGAGCTTCCAGAGAGCTGCAGCCTCGCCATGCTGCCACAGCTCAACAAACAAACAGCAGCGATAAGAGAGTGCTGAGATAACATTGCTGCAGCTGTGTACGCAGGAGCTGTGAACCCCAAAGTCTGTCAAGGTGCTAAAGTCAGAGAGGCACTCCCTGAGCAGCTGCCCAGCAGAGGGGTGGCAGGAAATACCAGAGAGAGGTAGGACAAACACATGTTCAAGGAGTTTGCCAGTTATATATCTGTCATTTGCTGCCCTGACCCCCAGCAGAAGAGCAAACAGAGCTCCTAAAGATCGCTGGGAGGGCTTTGCTCCACAAACATGGCCTTGAGCTGGTGTGTGTGCTCCCCTCCTACCCAGAACACCTCCTGGCCCACTCTGAGGGGCCTTCAGACTCTGGCTTTCTGCAGCTTAAGGACAACCAGCCCTGCAGCAGCTCACGCTGACTCCTCACTGTGACATCAGTCATTGCTGGTCACTGCCTGTGCCTGTGTCACACTCATAGAATATGTGACAGAAAGGCTGAACTTCTCACACACTCCTCTCACACCGCAGTCCCCACTCTACAGGTCACTTCTGGCTTCAGGTGACACTAGTGCAGCCAGGACAAAAAACAAGTGGAGATTTCATAGAACCATAGAATCATTTAGGTTGGAAAAGACCTTTAAGAGCATTCAGTCTAACTGTTTGTGGCCCTCCCCACACCAGACAGACCTTTGGGACCAAACTGACCAGTATGGCTTCGTAGGAGGGCCATGCCTGCCATTTTTGCACCCTATCTGATATTACATGAGAGGCCAGAGAGGCCTTTATGTCACCCCAGCCCAGTGTATCTCTCAGGTTCCTCTCTGAGCAGACTCCCCAGGCAATCCCTACTGGTTTTCCAGAGGGATCTGGGGCTCAGGCAGATGAAGACAGGAGGCAGCAGCTCACCTGTGAGGCAGGCTGTGAAGAGATCACCACAGGACACGTGTTTGATGGTCACTCCAGACTGGCCCTCCAGAAAGCGCGACACAAACTGAGGCTGGAGCTGCTCAGTGGCTCCTGGGAGGGAAGGGCCTCCAGCAGCCCCCACTGGAGGAGCCTGATGGAGAGAAGCCATGTCAGCACCTGCACCTCTGTGCAGCAAGACAGGCTGGAGAATTCAGATGAGCCCCTTCCCACAGGCTGAGCAGTGCTGCCCACACCCTGGACAGGACAATAGTCCTGAAGGCATTGTCAGACAGCCACTGCCTGCCCCAGGTTCCCCATCACTCACCTCCCACAGGATGAGCCGCCCTGATTTGGTGACCCCAGCCTTCTGTGTCCTGCCAGCAGAGACCTGCACCACCTCAGTGTTCAGCATGGGCAGGCGGAGTGGGGTGGTGATCCCACTGCCCCACGTGTAGATGGATGACAGTGGAGGTGGGATTCCTGTCCTGGCTGAACCACCTCGAACACCTGTGTCACAGAGAATTAATGTGGATCCCTGACTCTGCTCCCACAGAAAAAACAATGACACAAACCAGTCTGGGTGCCACCTGCCAGAACCAGACCGGTGCTGGTCCAAGGGGCTGCACAGGAGCTCCTAGCCAGGGCTGAGAGAAACACATGGGAACAGCTCCTTGTATTTTACCCCAGAATTGAGGGAAGTGGCACTAAGACAGCTCTAGCCTAATTGATACCAGTGCCAGCTGCTCTGCCCTGCACTGGAACATCTCCCACCTCTGCACCCCCCAATGGTTCTCAGCCTTTGCTGGGAACAGCAGGAACTTGATTCAAGGTTTCAAACCTAGAGGAGGCATCAGGAGAAAGAGTTGGACCACAGAGCTGAGGTGCCTATGGGCTCCTCCAGGGCTCAGAAAAGGTGACATGTCTTAACTCCCTCTCTCCAGAAGCTCAAGTGCCTCTCTGATCTGTGTCATCCAAAGGAAAGGGTCCTTCCAAATGGAGCTGAGTGGAACACACCATGCCAGGACTCACCCCTTGGCCTGGCACTGCTTGCCCGTCCCCCTGTCCGGTTGTGGGCCACTGTTGGCACTGGAGCCAAGGGTTTTTCTGGCCTGCCAAAACAAAATCCAGCCTTTAATGTCAGCATGGTCCCAGAGATCCTGCAGAGCCCTGGATCACAGGTCTGGGCAGAGCTACAGCATAAGCTATGGCTGAATAGCTCACAGCACTGCCTTGTCGGTGCTTCAAAACACTTGAGAGAGGGGAGTTGGCACCAGTTCACTTCCCCCCTGTGCTCACAACTCTCTATTCACTGTCACTGCGATGACAAGCCCACACCTGCCACGGCACCTGCCTGGCCCTCAGCCCCTGGGCCAGGCTTATCTGGCAGCAGCTGCACATTGGGCAGCACAGGAGAGCTGCATTGGAAAAAAGCTCTCTTTGGAGCTCGGAACAGAGGCAGTGAGCTGGTCAGACATGCAGTGGGCTGTGGCAGCCCTTCCCAAGGGACACTGAAGTGGCAGTGTCACTTGCCTTCTCATTTTGACACTGCCCACGTCAGTGTAGAGGTTCAGAAGGGGCCGGATGCAGATGGCCTGGGCCATGATCTCGTTCAGCTGGGGCCGCTTGGAAGGATCCAGGTTCAGCATGCTAAGGATGAGCTGGCGCAGGTCGGGGCTGTATCTGTCAGATATCGGGGCAAACGTCCCACTCATGATCTTCAACACTAAGGCAGGAAGATTCTGGAGAGAAAGAGACATACAGAGGAAAGGAGCTCTCAGCACTGCCCTCTGCCTTCACACTTCTTGGCTCAGTGAGAAGTGATCCCAGCACACATTTTCACCTCTGTGAGAGGCCACAGCCCCCTACCCTACGTGTAAACCACGTTCTTCTTACCGCAGCTTCGAAAGCCCTCTTGAGGCTGGCGAGTTCATACAGCACACAGCCCAGAGCCCAGATATCGCTCTTCTGGTTGTAAGGCTTCCCTTCACAGAGTTCTGGGGAGATGTAGCACGGAGTTCCCACCACCTAGGAAAGATAAAGAAATTTACCACGATGCTGTGAAACCAGTGAGGTGGAAGGAGGAAGCCTCAGTGTAGAGCTCACTGCTCAGGCTGGCAGGAGCACCATAACACAAAGCTCCGTGGAGCCGGGCTTTTGTTCCCTGGCATCAACAGCTACCTGACAGGCTCAGTGAAAAACATGAGGATTTATCTTTCCAGTGACACATACAGTGATTGCCTCAAAGTTTGCTCTTATCCACTTGAGAGAATCAGAGCCTAGAGTGCTGAGCATGATACAAACGTCTGGTCAGATTAGCTCAGGTAGGGAAAGACACTCAAATGTCAAGCAGAGAGGGGAGATTAAGGCAAAGCAGGAAGGCAGCACACAGGCAGGAATTTAGTTGCCAAGGATGCATCAGATGAGCCTGCAAACACCACCCCCACCACCGTGACAGCAGCAGCAACACCAGTGGCCTCAGACACCCCATCTTCTCGCAGCTTTGGGCAGGCAGGTCTTTCTCACCTTTCTGCAGCCCCACAGAAAACTTGGGTGTGAAGACATCAGCCTGTATAAGCTCCAAGGAACAAAGCAGCACTGCTCAGAGATGCCTCCAAGAGACTATTGTGAGCCAAGCCCCGAGTCTCCAGCCTGGTGCCATGGGGTAAAGCAGTTCCCCTGCCACTCACCGTGTAGGCTTTGCTCTTGCTGCTCAAGATTTTGGAGATGCCAAAGTCTCCGATCTTGACGATCATGCGATGCTTGTCCAGGAGGATGTTCTGAGTCTTCAGGTCACGGTGCAGGATCTGCTTGGTGTGCACGTGGTGCAGAGCAAGGAGGATCTGCACGAAGAAGTGCAGGATGGTGTCCTCATCCAGCAAGGAATTACAGCGCTTGTGAATGAACTCTGCCAGTGTGCCTCCTACAAAGAACAACAAAGGGCTATGGGCAAGGGCAGCATAAACCTGGCCTAAAACTGGGGGGAATTTAGCCATGCTATCCTAACCAGCCAAGCATCTGGGAAAACACACATCTTGGCTGGACACACAGCATGTCCTCCAATGCTCCCAAACACTGGCAGCACAGCTGGGGAGACAAAGAAACAGCCAGAGAGAAGTTACTGTTTTTATATTAGCAAAAGAAGCAGGAAAAGAAACACTAAAATTACAGCTCTTGGAGGAGGACATAAACCTTGACAGCAGAACAAGATCAGCCTGTTCTGCAGAACAGAATTCCTGCAGTCCAACAGGCCACGTGGCATACAGAGGCCCCTGTTGGGAAGGGGAGGTCCAGAATGAAGGCTCAGGCACAGCTTTAAACAAACCCTCATGCAAATATTGATTTAATCTGAAACTCCAAAGTAAACCTCGTCAGAAATCTCAGGGGTGTGGGACCAACAGAGCTGACCAAGGGAAATTTACATGAAACCTGAGCCAAGGGCAGATGGCAGCACCCTGATCAAGGACAGAGTGATTTGAAATCTCCTTGTTTTGGGTATTAGAGGTGTAAGGCACAGAGTCACAGAATGGTTGAGGTTGGAAGGGAGGTCACTGGATCAATCACGGGCTCAAGCAGAACCACTGACAGCTGGTTGTGCAGGTCCTAGACCTCTGAGTAGCTCCAAGGATGGTGACTCCACATCCTCTCTGGGCAACCTGTATCAGTGCTGGGTCATTTAGCTCATGGTGAACTTGGTGTCTACCAGGACCCCCAGATGCTTTTCTACAAAACTGTCTGCTCAAGAGAGACATGTCTGGACTCTCTGGGAGTCCAAAGCACAGGATCTTCACAAGGAGCACAACCCAAGGAGAACTGGATGCTTGGCATTCCCTGGACGTGCCAAGGAACAAGGTACAGGCACTGGGGGACATCAGGGCCCACCTGGGGCGTATTCCATGGCGATCATGAGCGCCTTGTCCTCCAGGAAGTTCTCGTAGTACTCGATGACATTGGGGTGGCTGAGCAGCTTGAGGACCTGGCACTCGTTCTGCGCCGCCAGCCGCTCGTCCTTGCTCATCTGCTCCACCGGGATCTGCTTCAGGATCACCAGCTTCTGGTCAGCCTTCCGCAGGCACAGATGCACGATGCTGCGGGGACGGGGAGGGTCTCAGCACGGGGAGGGGGGCACAAGGAGGAGGGCCTGGCCACCACCCTGACACAGGGTCCCCGCAATCCCCCTGCCCCCGGGTGTCACACACCCCGAGCCATGTGTCCCCCTGGGTGCCACACCCCGGCTGACCCCCGCACGGCCGCGCCGACGAGCTCCTCGTTGCCTTGGGGACGCAGCCTGCGGCCCCGCACCGCGCGGTAACAAGGCCTGGAGACCTTTCCACTACCCATCCCCTGCGCCCCCTCACCCGAAAGCCCCTCTTCCCACCACCCGGATCCGCTCGTATTTCTCCATCCCTGGGCCCGACTCCTCCCGTCTCCATGGAAACACTTCCGAGCCGCTACGGCGGCCGCGGGCGGACAAATCGCGCAAGGCCTTGGCGGGGGTGCTCCGTGCTTCTGCCGGGACGGGTGGGATAACGCCATCCCACCGCAGCCTGCGGGAACCCCCCGCTTGGACGGGCACCCCAGTGCCATGGGGAGCCAGGCCCCACTTTGGGCAGCGCCCAGGGAGATGGGTTTGGGGTGCGCTGGGCTGCCCCGAGGCTGGGGGGTGCCAGCAGGAACCCCCGCACGCCCAGATCGCGGCGGTGCGCTCAGCAGCCTCCAGCCCCCAGCCACGGATCGCGGGGGGCTGCACTGCTGTGGGGTCAGCACAAGGAGCACGGGTATCCTCCGAGCCCCCCACAACCTGCTTTAGAGCCCCGGGACCACAAGCACCCTTGGGGCGGCTGTAGCTCCCAGGGGTGGCTGTCCTGCTCCCAGGGGTGGCTACCCCTGTCCTGGAGTGGGGACAGTGACAGCGGTGGCGGTGCCATATGGCCATGCTGCCATCTAGCGACAGCCACCCGGGCTCATTGGAGAGGGAGGGTCAGGCCCCCCCGGCCCAGCCAGCGCCTTACACCGGGAGGCAGCGATGGGACAGGACCCCCCACTCCTCGGGGCACACAGAACCGGCCTCACGCTGCTGGCATTACGGGGCACCGGTGTCGCCTCTGCCCCCCAAACACTGGGGTCACCCGTTATCTTCAGGTGAGCGTTTATGGGTGATCCCACTACTTTTCCAGAGCACAATGGTTTCCTCGGCATCCTCCCCACCCCACACACACACCCCATGCGCTGCAACCACCGGGGACAACCGCACCGTGCCCGGGACACACACGCGCGGCGCCCAGAACAGATGTGCGCGTCCCCGCGCCAGCTGTGCAGCGCCGGGACAGATGCGCAGGGGTTTAGCGCAGATGTGCAACATCTGCCACGCACACACAGGCTCGGACCCACCCTTCCCGAACCGCCCAGGACGGGCGGTAGGTACCTCGCCCGCACAGCGGGCAGCGCTCGGCAGGAACGAGCCCCGCACAGGGTGACACACCCGAACCCTAACCCGAACCCTAACCCTAACCCTAACCTAACCCTAACCCTAACCCTAACCCCAACCCCAACCCCAACCCCAACCCTAACCCTAACCCCAAACCTAACCCCAACCC
>VXBA01001494.1:922760-957546 GCA_013399895.1 Serilophus lunatus
GGGGATGGTGGCGTTGAGGGACAGATGTATCCCGGGGCGTGGGAGAGCCACAGCTGAGGATAGCGGGACAGCGATCCCTTGGGAGGGCACATTCGGCATGGTTGGGGCATGGGGACAGCTGGGACATGGGGACAGTGGTACCTCCAGGGTGTGGGGACAGCTACAGTCAGGGGATGAGGTGGCTAGGATGTGGGGACAGCCACCCTTGGGGATGTGGGGACAGCCATCCTTGGGGGTGTGGGGACAGCCATCCTTGGGGGTGTGGGGACAGCCACCCTTGGGGATGTGGGGACGGCCATCCTTGGGGGTGTGGGGACAGCCACCCTTGGGGATGTGNGGGGCTGTGGGGACAGCCACTCTTGGGGGTGTGGGGACAGCCAGGCTTGGGGATGTGGGGACAGCCCCCCTTGGGGGTGTGGGGACAGCCATCCTTGGGGATGTGGGGAGGGTCAGGACAGGAGCACGACCGTGTCCTGGGAAAGAGGAGACTGTTGTGGTAAGGGGATAACTCCTCTTGGAGACGCGGGGACAACCATATTCCGAAATGCTCTGCGTGGGGACATCTGTGACTCGGGGACATGGCCACTCTCTGCTCTCTCTGTCCCCAGGACTTGTGGTGACCCTTGTCCCGTTCCCTCTCCCCGCGGCCACCCACCCCGCCTCGGAGACCCCACAGGACGATGAACGTGCTGGCTCCGGTCCGCAGGGACAGGGTCATCGCCGACCTGCCCTCGGTGAGCGGGGGGGACACACGGGCCCGGGGGTGGCCTCGCCCAGCCCGGTGCTCACGCTGGTGTCCCCCGTCCCCCTTTGTGTGTCCCCCCCCCCCACCTCCCTGGCAGTGTTTTCGGAAGGAGGCCGCCCTGCAAACCCGCCCCGCCTTCCACCCCACTGTGGCCAGCGCCTGCCAGGAGCAGCGGACGGGCACCGTGGGGTGAGTCCGGGGTGGTTTGGGGTCCCCGCTGCAGGGCTGGGGCGGGGGGTGACGAGGGGCTCACGGCCCCGCCGGCCGCGGGTGCGGGTCCCCAGCGTGGGCGCCGCGTGGCTGCCGGCGCTGCCCGTGTGCCGAGCGCTGCGTCACGGGCCTGGAATGCGGCGCGGGGGGGACCCCGGGGGCAGCGCGGCGGGGTCTGGGCTCGGCCGTGGCAGGCGGCGGGTCGGGACAGGCGGGATGCTGCGGGGAGCTGCGGACACGGAGGGTTGTGGGGTGCTGCCTCCCCACCCCATGAGCCCCTTTGTCCTCGTGATCAGCCGAGGGGAAGGAGCTGGGGGGAGCCCCTCCCGGCTCGGGTGAGCTGCGGATTCCTCCTACTGCAGGTTCAAGATCTCCAAGATCATCGTGGTGGGCGACCTCTCGGTGGGGAAGACCTGCCTGATCAACCGGTAATGGGACCCCTGGAGAGGGGAGGGTGGAGGGGGTGACTGGAGAAGTGACTCCTTTCCCATAAAGGGCAGCAGCACTTTGAGCTGAGCCTGGCTCTGGATGGATTGCAGTGCTGGGCACCCTTGGGGCAGGGGATGCTGGGCCCCCAGGAGTTGGGATGGAGGGGTCAGAGGATGCTGATGCTTCCCCCACTCTACATCCCCCCCTCCAGCTTTTGCAAGGACACCTTTGACAAGAACTACAAGGCAACCATCGGGGTGGATTTCGAGATGGAGCGGTTTGAGGTGCTGGGGGTGCCCTTCAGCCTTCAGCTGTGAGTAGGCACCAGCCCCCTCCCCACACACCCCTGCAACCCCCTCTCACCTCCTGCACCCCCCCAGGTGGGACACAGCTGGCCAGGAGCGCTTCAAGTGCATCGCCTCCACCTACTACCGAGGAGCACAAGGTGAGGTCCCCGCTGTGTCACGCCTCTCTGCCCCACTGTCCCTGTCCCCATCTCACCTCTCCTTCCCCCGCCCAGCCATCGTGATTGTCTTCGATGTCAACGACGTGGCGTCCCTGGAGCACACGCGGTAGGTGACACGTGGCCAAAGGGCCCCAGTGGGACTGGGGATGAGCTCTGGGGCTGGGTAGAGAGGGGGCAGCTGGGCAGGGGCCATGAGGCTGCTGGCAGTGCTGTGGTGTGTGAGCAAGCGTGGCCACCAGCCGGTGACAGTGGCCCCCGCAGGCAGTGGCTGGCTGACGCCCTGAAGGAAAATGACCCGTCCAACGTGATCCTCTTCTTGGTGGGCTCCAAGAAGGATCTGAGTGTGAGTGTGTCCCCCTCCATGTGGGCAAACTGCACCCTGGCTCAGCAGGGCTGTCCCTGTCACCCACCCACCCCCTGGCTCGGTTGCAGACACCAGCACAGTACAGCCTGATGGAGAAGGACGCTCTCAAGGTGGCCCAGGAGATGCAGGCGGAGTACTGGGCTGTCTCCTCACTCACCGGTGGGTACCTGGCTGGGTGTGGGGGGTGCAGATCCCAGTGTCCAGTCAAGTGAAGGAACACCTTGGGGGGGGGGGTGTCTTATCCTGTGGGGCAGGGGAGAACGTGAGGGATTTCTTCTTCCGTGTGGCGGCCCTGACCTTCGAGAGCAGCGTGCTGGCCGAGATGGAGCGCAGCAACACCCGCAGGATCGGCGACACCGTGCGTGAGTACCCCCGGCTGGCCCTGGGTGCTCTCCATACCCCCCACCCACCCCACCCATCCTCCTTTCTCTGTCCCTCAGGGATCAGCAGCAACGAGAACGACCTGTATCTGTCAACACCCCGCAAGAAACCCAAGTGTTGCCAGTGAAGGGGCAGCCCCTGGCCCCCACCACGCTCACATCTCTGGACCAAAGAGGGGCGACCCCGGCCGGCCCCGAGGAGCCGTCTCTGCCACCTCCCAGCCCCCCTGGCTCCCTGCCTGCCTGGGAACCCCCGGCCAGGACAGGCAGGAGCAGCCGTATGGCTCCCATAGCTATGCAAACCCAGGTACTGCTCGCAGGGGGAGATGCCCTTTTGTCTTAATAAAACCTTTTATATGCTTTTTAAGAAAAACATGAGGCAGAGTGCTGGGGCTGGCCACGGGTCTCCCTGTCCCTGAGCGCAGACCTCAGACTCGTGGGCAGATGGGAGGATGGATCCAGGGAGGATGGATGGCTGCCACAGAGGAGGAGTCCCATCTTTAGTGGATGTCTCAGGCATCCTGCCCTGCAGAGCCAGCAGCCCTGCACTCCTCGAGGTGCTTCAGGGGACACATGAGGTTCCAGAGCCCTGTCAGTCCCAGCCAAACTGGTGATGGTCAAAGCGGGGCTGCAGGCGAGGGGGGATGCAGTGGGAGCACTTGTAGTGCTGCTGGATCCACTGCCCACCCTCGCTGTTCTCAATGCAGATAGCAGCAACACCTGTGGGGAAACGGGGGCTCAGCACCAGCCACCACAGGGTATGGGGATGGTGGTCCCTCTGCAACCATGGGTGCCTCCCATGGTGCCCTGGTGCCCCCCTTCCTACCTGCCACAACCCCCCCCAGCCGCTCCACCAGCTCGATGGCTGCTCGCATGGTGCCCCCAGTTTCAATCCACTGGTCCACGAGAAGGATGCGCAGACCTGGAAGGGGAGGAGGCTGCAGATGAGTGTCCAGCGCCTGGTGCCCATGCTGGCATCCCCCTCCAAAATGGGAGCAACTCCTGGCTCACCTGGCGAGATGGCATCGGTGCGGACCTCCATCACCTTCTCTCGGCCCGAGTAGTCGGTGTAGGGCTGTGCCTCTGTCTTCACACAGAGGTGCCCGGCTTTGCGGATGGCCAGGAAGCCTTTCTGTAACACAGAGGCAGCAGCAGCACCTGGGAGCGGGCATGGCACTGTCAGGCCCTGCAGGGACAAGTGACAGGGACCCTGCACTCACTTGTGTCCCCGCTCACCCAGGATGAATCCCATGGCATCAATGCCGGCCACCATGTCGATGGGATCTCCCTGGAAGGGCAGCAGCAGGTCGGCCACGCAGTCCTGCAAGCCCTGGTAGGAGAGCAGAGGAGCTGGGTGCCCACAGCCCACCATGAGCACCCTGAGCCCTGGTGCTGGGTGTCCCAGCAGCCCCTCAGAGGTGCAGCCCACCCTGGCACCCTCACGGGTGCCATCCACCCCAGGCACTGGTACTTGCGGGTGGCAGTAGAGCCGGGAGGGGTCCAGCCAGGCATAGTTGGGACCCTTCACGTTGGGGGCCATCAACATCAGGTACCAGCCCTTCTCCCGAGTGGCAGGGACGTGGCACAAGTCCATGTGTGGTGACTGCAGGCACTGTGAGCACTAAGCATGCAACAGAGGTGAGAGCCCGCCCACCGAGAGTCCCCACAGGGCTCCCCTTGGCTCGATGCCCACCACTTTCCCCACCCACACCCACATGTGGGCACCCCGGAGGCCCAGTGTGCCCGTTTCAGCTCTGTACCTGGGTGCTGGTGGCGAGGCTGAGCCGAGCAGGACTGTCACGGGGAGCGTTACAGACAGCGACAGCTGAGCAGGGCCAGCCCCTGTTGCACTGGGTCCCCGCCAGTGCCCTTGGCCAGCGTGGCCCCAGGCTGGTGCCAGGCAGGAGCCCTTCCCACAGGCCATAGATGTGCCCCTCTGGACGGTGCTGTCCCAAGCGGGTGGTGCTGTGCTGAGGAGCACCAGGGACTGGGGTGTTTGCCCCCCACAGAAGTGTCCCCAGCACAGCTGCCTATGCCAGCAGTGACAGGGCACAGTGTGGGTGGCACAGTGCCCAAGGTACCCCATGGGTGCAAGGGTCAGGGAGCCAGGGTGATACTCAGGGTGCTGCCCTGCAGCCTCTGCACTCTCCTGCACACCCGGAAGGTCTTGGGCGGGCGGTGCAGGAATTTTGTGAGGCCGTGCATGTCTCTGTTGGGGTGGCCAGACATTGTCCTGCCCGGCTGAGTACTGGCTCCTGCAGCATCCCAGCCTGTCAGGGCCGTGTCCAGATTGTCAATGGGCTCCAAGGCCAGGAGCTGGCCAAGAGGGACAGTGCGCTGGGAACGCCGGTGCCTGTGGGCTGCCAGCTTGGCTGGCACCAGGCGCTGGGCTGCCCCGTGAAAGGCACCACGGGATGGGATGCAGGGCCACAGGTAACATCAATGGAACGGGGACGCGGGGATGCAGTGAACATTCACGGGATGGGATGTGGAGAGCATTCATAGAAAGGGACATAGGGATGTGAGGAGCGTTTCTGGGGTGGGCTACAAGAAGGCATCTGCGGGATGGGATGCACAGATGCAGGGAGCATCAATTCTCCCTTTGGGGCCAGGGGCTGTGCGGGGGCCCCATGCGTCACGGGGCGGGGGTTTAGGGCCGGCTCGTTACCGGCCCCCGCGCATCACCCCACCGGCTGCCACAGCAACGGGGCCGGTCCCACCGGGAGGGGTGACTCCTTGCCCGCGGGCTGCCGGCGCGGGATGTGCCGCGGCTCCGGGAGCGGCTCCACCACCCTGGCTCTGCGGGATCCTCCGCACGGTGCCGGCCCGTGCCAAGCCGTGCCGGGCCGCCCCGCGTGGGCGGGCTGCGCGACTCTATAAGGCGGCCTTACAGCGGCAAGCGGCGCGGTGCCATGTGCTACCCGGGGCTGCTCTGCCGCCTCCTCGTCCTCCTCCTCCTCCTCCTTCTGCTGTCAGCTGCCCCCGGAACGGCCTCCGACACCGGAGCGGCCCCGCCGGGACGGGTCCGCGCCCGTCGCGGGCTCACCTACCCCGGGACACTGTGGTGCGGCGCGGGCAGCAACGCGGATTCCTACGAGCAGCTGGGTAAGGGCGCCGGGATCGTTGATACCTGCCTCTGTCCATCTCATCTCTTCCCTTCTCATCCCATCTCACCCATTTCCATCCCTTCCCTCCAATTCCATCCCATCCCACATCTTCCATTCCCTTCCCGGTGCTGCTCTATCCCAGACCAGTCACAGTCCCCCGTCCAGTGCTGGGTGAATCCCCATCAATCCTAATCCAGTCCTGTTTCAGTGCTGGTCTACTCCAACCTTCACCCTTGTGCTAATTCAATTCCTGCTTGTCCCAGTTCAGTCCCCACCCAAGCACCAGTCCAGTCCCAGTTCATCTCTGCTTAGTCCCTTTCACAAAATGAAGCTACCTTGGTATTGGTCCAGTCTTGATGCACTTTCTGTCTCCAGCCTGATCTGTGCTCCACCCTGCTCCCATTCTAGTCCCGCATCCCAGTGTCAGCCTTGTCCCCATCCAAGTGCCAGTCTAGTTTTATCCCCTACCCATCCCTGTCCAATCTAATCTTGATCCCTGTCCTAGCCCCACTCAGCCCCAATCCCAACCCCATCTAGCCCCAGCCCACGTGTGTGAGCCCTCCCAGCACCCCACACCTCCCCTGCAGGGGAGCACCGAGACACAGACCGGTGCTGCCGGGACCATGACCACTGCCAGCACATCATCCACCCCTTCACGGTGCGCTACGGGTACCGCAACCTGCGCTGGCACACCATCAGCCACTGTGACTGTGACAACAGGTGAGCAGCCCTGTGCCTGGCCATGCCCCACAGCACCCCGACATCCCAGGGGGGTTCCCAGCTCCACTCACCCCAGCTCTGCCCTGTGGCAGGTTGAAGGAGTGCTTGCAGCAGGTGAATGACACAGCCTCTCGCGTGGTGGGCCAGGCCTTCTTCAACATCATCCAGGTGCCCTGCTTCGAGTTCACCTACAAGGAGGAGTGTGTGGAGCCCTACCTCTATGTCTGGTGAGTGCCCCCTGCCGTGGGGACTGTCCCTGCCGGGGGGTCCCCTCACCCTGTGCCTCCCTGCTCTCCGCAGGTGCAAGGCGTACAACACGGTGGCCGTCGCGGTGCCCAGGGAGCCGGTGCTGTATGAATTTGGTGGGGAGCTCATCGACCGGGCAGCGAGGCCCAGGGGGGTCCCTCTGAGCCCCCCCTGGAGCAGCACAGGTGGAGGAGCTCTCCCAGTGGATCATCATGCTGGGACAGCCCACAAGGCAGCCAAGAAAGAGAGGAAGAGGAAGAAAGACAAGAAAAATAAGGGGAAAGGTCTGAAAAAGAAAGGGCCTCCCAAAAAAGGGGCACAGAGCCATCCTGCAAGTGCTGCCCCTGATGATCCCTCCATGGGCCAGGACACCTGGGCTCTGCTGCCATCCTTGGGGGAACCATCCAACACCATTCTGAGTGATGCCCCCACCCAAGAGGGCTTGGACAGGGAGCCAGTGCCAGTCACTCCCTCCCCTGTACCCACTGTCAGTGGGAAAAAGAGGAGGAAAGAGAGGAACAGAAAAAAGAGGCTGAAAAGCAAAACTGAGTCCAAGCCCACACGAGAGTCCTGAGCTCCCCTCGCCCTGTGCAGGTCTTGACTGTGAAATAAAGTTACATCTGCTCAAGCAGATGGTTGCTGCCTCAGTCCTGTCTTTGTGGGGGAAAGGAGGGCACTGGGGGAGGCATCCAGGGGAAATCCCAGGATTGATCCTGTGGGAAGGAATACCAAGAGCTGGGTGAGTATGGAGGGGGTCTGAGCTGCTCTTCACTGCTCACGTCATCATCCTGGGGACACAAGTTGCCGCTCTGGCTGGGACACAGCTCCCAGCCCCCCACTGGCATGGGGCTGAGCCTCAATTTTAGCTCCCCTGCCACAGAGTTTTAAATTTCAGCTTCCCAAGCATGTTTTTCTCTGGAATTTCTCTAATTGCACCATCCAGCTCTCTCAACCTCTTAACTCCCTGCTTTTCTGGTGTTCCCACACCAGCACCAACTCCTTCTCCAGTCTCCCAGCAATGACAGCAGAGGCTGCTCTGGGAGGAAGAGGGCCTTGGCCCTCCCTGGAGGCTCCTCAAATGCCTACAAAAGCTCCTTAGCATGGGACAATAGAAGCTTTTCCAGCGCTAGGACAAAGGCAGATGCTGCCTGGGAAGAGCTGGAGCAGGGAACACTGCCCAGAGAGCAGAGCTACAGGCACAAACTCCTGCAGCGTGCAGTGCAATCTCAAATCCCTGAAGTAAGCGGATCACAAGAGCCCAGGGGGGAATACCAAGGTTGTAGGGAGGCACCACTCCCTCTTGAGAGCTGCTAATGGGTGCAAAGCCCTTGTGGCAGCCACAGCACCACTGCAGGAAGCAAGGATGTGGGGCATGTGGGCAGCTTCCCAAAAGTAGAGCTTTTATTGATGGCAAGAGAAAACTAAAACCAAAGACAGCCGAAAAGGAGCCAACAATACACAATCAGCCTCTCTTCCCCTTACAGGTCCAGCTGGTAAGGAGCTTCTCCCAGCCAAATTCCCCTCATACAGTTCCATAAAATAAGAAAATAGTGCTAGGTTAGTCCACCTGCAACCTTGGAGATGCAAGCCCTGGCCTAAGGTTTTCGAGCCCAGCCTGGTGGCTCTGAGGGAAACAGGACCCTGTCAGCTCCCCAGCACTGCAAAGGGGATGGCATTGAAGCCAGGACTTGCATTTCTCTGTGGAAAGAGCTTTGCTTTGTCTCCCGGGTTGCTGCCATTCTTCAGGAGCATTTACATGCAAAAAAGACCTTTGTTTCCTAAGATCTGCTGTTCTTGCTCATTTCCTAGCAAAGGAGGCTGACCAGGAGCACTTGGAAGGAACAAAGACTTTGCTTCCATAGAAAATCCCTACTAACAAAGCAGAAGAGGAGTGAGTGTGTACAGCAGGAACTTTCCCTCTCAGAAATGTCTCTCCCACGGCTAGCAGTGCCTTCAGGGATGTTGCTTCTGACACGACTGAAGTTATCCACATTATCCTCCCCCCTCCCAGTGCCTCTCCCAACTCAACAGGCCCCCGGGGAGATGCTCCCTTCCCACGATGTGGGTGTGATGTCTCTATAAGATGCATCCAAACCAAAACATTACTCTTTCACAACAGAAATCAGCTTCTCTGTGACAGTTTCTGCACACAGAAGGCAACACCATGCAACAAAGGAGCATCAACTTCCAGCACGGAGCTCTGCTCTGAGCAAATCCTAAGGGAAAGAGCAGGGTGCAGGCAAAAAACCTCTCAACTAGCATTCAGTAAAAACACTATTTATTCACCCCTCTTGGTTACAGCTGGGCAGGGTAAGCAGGTACGGAGGAGGATGCCATGCACTCTGGGCTGCTCCACCATAGTGGTTTAAGCCCACGTGTCTGTCCTGCACTTGTGGAAGCTGCCGTTGGGCTGGCAGTCTGATTAAAAAAAAATAAATCAAAACTAAATAAATATCGTTCCAAAAGAAGCCAGAGGAGAGAGCAAGCCTTTGGTACAACAGCTGCATCTCCGGCAAGACCCCAAGCCGCTGTGCTGGACCCCTCCAGACATAGCTGGGGGTTGGCACAGGCTCTGCAGAGCCTGTGATACAGGAAAACATGGAGCAAACAACAACAGAAACTTTTTGAGAACTCCAGTTTGCTTTGTCAGAACCCCCATGACTTTGCTTTGTGGTCTCGGGACAAGGAAAGGCGACAGGCAGGGTTCAGGAGAATCCAAAGGAGACAGGCTCACTCCAGGCCGATGGTCTGCACTTTCAACTACATTTGCCTCCCAGTCTTTGGGGTGAAAGCAGACTGATGTGCATGTATAAGGACAGATTCCTTTGACCTCATGCTTGCTAAGCTTCCAAGGTGCCTGGAACCAGAGCCTGGAACGCAGAGACTGATGCAGTGTTCCTTTCTATGATATATTTTTCTTATATATAGTATACATTTTTAAACCAGCCCTGCCAAGTCTATTCACTTGCTCAGGTGCATGTCATCAGAGTCATTTCCCACCATCCCACGACGTATAAAACAAGGAGTTATATGTCTAAGGGAAGAGAAGGTGTTTCCAATTGTTCCCTCTCTTTTCTCCTTCCTGGAGAAGAGAGCAGAGGTTTTGGGTCAGGTCCTATCGATCCATCTCATCCAGGAGTGGTGTGGCATCCCCGGCGATGGACATGGGCGTGCTCTCGATCATGGGGCTGGGAGATGGGCGGGGAGTCAACCTCTGCTTCTGTTTCCTCCTCTCAGCCTCCTTCTCCTGCAGCCACTGCTCTGCCATCTTCCCCCAGTCGATGGCAGCATGGCTGTTGGTCCTGCAAGCACATGGGAAGAAGGTGAGATGTGCTACAAGGAAAGCTTCCCTGCCCTTCCTCCCTCCCCCAAGGGTTCCATGCAGGAAGGTATGAGGTAACCCCACCACGCTACTTCCATAAAAATCAGTAAAAGCCAAGGAGACAAGACACAGACAGAAATGTGCACCCAAAGATACTCACTTTGGCTGCTGCCTCTGCCTGGAGCTGGACGATGGCTGTGACTGTGCCTGGGACTGGGTGGACTGGGGTGTGGTGTTGGCCTGGAGCTGGTACTGGGGCGTTGTGATCGGCTGGCTGGGAGTAGTGTAGGAGTAATTGGGGGTCATCAGAGGGGTGGCCACTGGCTGCTGTGCTGGAGTAGTGAAGACCTGCAGAGAGCAGAAGCTGTTAGGGGGGAGAGGATGAACCCTGCTAGGCTGAGGGGAGGCTCTGCACTGCTCTGCCTGCCCAGGAGGCCAGTGCTTGCTGCCCTTGGTGCACACTTCCAGCCCTGCCAAACCCCTTATTTGGGCAAGGAGAGGGTGGCAGTGGGCACTGCTCAGAGAATGGGAGGCTGCAGGGCAGGAGAAGCAACACCGTGCTGAGCACAGGAGATTTCCTTTGAGAGATCCGGATCTCCCACCCAGCCTGGGCTAGCAGGGCCAGCACAGCCTGCCCTCCTTGTTCACACCACACAGGCTGCAAGGGGAAATGCTTGAGCTAAGCAAAGGCAAGGGACACAAGAGACAGTTGGAGCAAACCAACAGCAATGACAGCCTGCAGTGGGCTGCAGAGAAGGTACAGCAGCTCCTGCGATGGCTCCCTCTCACATCCCAAGCCAGCTGGTTGCTTGTCCCATGGAGTGCTTAGTTTCTTTGCCTCTCATTTTCTTCCGATGTCTTGATGATAAACACATCATGTAACCCACAGTCTCTGCTTATGCCCAACTCAGCACTTACTGTGCCAAGTTCCCTGTAAGCCTCCCAAAGTGCTCTGAAGGAGGACTCCCTGCAAGCCTTGTCTTGCAGCATCTCTTCTTTTGGTCCAACAGCTGGGTGTGTTTTCTGTACCCAGGCTCCCTCAGTCCTTTTGCAGCTGGAATTAGCTTTGGTGTCAGCTGGAAGCTGGCAGAATGGGCTGGGAGGAGGCAGGCAACAACACACATGAAGAAAGGCTTCAGTGTGAGCCAAAACTGTCCAATTCCATCTTGTTCCCTGCAAAGCCCTGGGTGTTGGATCAGGCTGAGGTGTTTGCCCACTAGTGCAGGTTGGAGATTAGCACGCTGAGCTGAAAAGCCATGCAGACTCAGCGCATAGTTTCACAGCTAATCTCCCCCACTGGCAGCTCTTGTTGCCAATTCAGGGACACAATCAGAAGGTTGTGTGCCCTCACCACTGGATCCCATCTCTCCACCCTGCCACATTCCTTAGGAGCCAGACCAGCTTGCTACTTGCTTCTACTCCCCCCGGAGCAGGGCTGTCTTACGTGCCTCATTTCTCCAGTCACGGGAGGCAAGAGAAACCTGGTCAAGAATCCAGCCAGGCTTCCCTGTGCAGCACCATGGGTACAAAACTAGGACTTGGTGGTTCCAGGCAATGAGGGACTCCTTAGGCTCACACCAGAGCCCCCAAAGAGTCGTTTCTAACAGCAAGGAGAAGCCAGCAGCACCTCCTTTCAAAATTTAAGTGACACCTACGTGGTACGCGCTGCTGCCACCTCCGCTGCCTCCATAGCCATACTGGCTGGATCCCCACTGTGCAGGGGTGGCATTTGGGTTCTGTCCCTGTCCTGTCACAGCAGCGATGGCACTGAACATCTGGGAGGTCATGTTCTGTGGTAGAGCATTCACTGCACGTGTCAGGTCTGCAAGAAAGACACAGCACATTAGACAAAGAGCCTGGAGGAGAAGATCACATTCCAGTTCCAAGAAGGAGTGGTCTGCACTGACCTGCCAGGTTAATGTTAGCTGGAGTAGCGTTAATGGAGGCTGGTGTCCTGGTCCTACTGCTGCTGCTGGGGGTAATTCCTGTATAAAATACAAATCAAGAGAGACAAATGAGCTCTTCTAGGAGAGCAGGCATTGGCCTGAAACTCAGAATTTGACAAAAATTGAGGCAATATTAGTTCTGGCACAATGTTTTATTACCAAGGAACAGTGTGTGCTGGATTGTATGGCAAGGAAGACAAGGGAAAGGAAAAGGACTGGTCCAGCCTTCCTCACACAGCCCACTTGGCTGAAATATTCTCAGGAGAGTTCTCAGTGGGTCTATGGAAGGCAAATACTTGGGAATGTTGCTTTGAAACTCCCTACGTATAGCGAATCGTAGGACACATTTCAGGGACAAAGAATATGGAACTATCCTTTAATAACTGTCCCTATTGCATGACATCCAGGAAACAAACAGCTGAAGCACTGAAGTTTTGGGGTGCTCACCTGGAACAGGGTCCTGATAATGATCCTTAAACCATCGGAAAAGTCCATTCACAGTAGGGAAGACTTGGCCCCGGTAGCGGAATCCTTCTGGTGTCACTGTCACATACTCTATCCTGTGAGGAGCAGTGAGAGCACAAGAGACCACAACTGATTCAGAGCCATACCTGTCACTCCCTAACAGGTGACAGCCAGAACAGGCATGGCCTACCAACTCAGGCAATGGTTGTAATGATAATGAACAGACAGATCTACCCAAGACACTTATTTTCAAACAATTGTCCCAAAATACCCTGCCTTTTCATACAGAATATCCATCAATTTCTGCATATACCCTGCATAAGGCAGTGCTGCTTGCGGCAGCCAGCTGGTAAGAAACATGGCAGTCTTCTGGATGAGATTTACTGTTAAACTTAGGTCTTCTACTGTTTAGGAGACCAAATTCTGGGAAAGGGGAGGCATGACTCAGAGGGATGACGACAGAGTTGGAAGAAAAACTGGCAGTAATCAGCTGAGGTTGGTACTGGCAGTACTCAGCGCAGATGCTGGGCGTGCCTCTCACTTACCTTGGTTTGCCTCGAGGCTGATATCCCAAGAGGAATTTACCAGGTAGATCTTTACAGGCACTGATAAAGTATGGAATAAACGTTGGCTTCTCTTTCTTCGTCTTTATCAGCAGCTCTTCCAGCTTCTAATTAGAGAGAGAAAGAAGAAAAATGCTCCAGGGGAGCCTACATTTTCAGAAATACCCAGAGCCTATGGCTATCTTCTACAGAAGCTACCACATCCCAGGACAGGCTTACCTTCTTGTCTCCACCATTGCAGTCCTGATAGTATTTGTGATTCAATAAGTCTCTGGCAAAAGAAGCCATTGGCTGGACATAGCGAGCAACAATTTCATCCAGGTCTTCAAACTCCTTTGAACAAACACATTTAAAGAAATATTCAGGATGCAAGATGAGGAACTTATTCTAGTAAACAGCTCTCAGTCATACATTCTGCAGAGCAAGGCTGGATGCTTTGAGCAAAAAAAAAGAGCTGGGTATTGTCTAAGGATCTGGAGAAAGTATTGGAAGTTACTCTCCAACAGTCTGAAAGCAGCTGCAAGGACAGAAAGGCTGTGTCAACCTCTTCCTGACAAACAGGTACCTGCCCTTCCCAGGCATGCTCTACAGGGCTCTTACCTCTGTATTAATCCACAGCATGGAGCCCAGGCTAAAGGCATTCTCCTTGCCCTCTTCCCGGACATCCACATGCTGGTAAATCCCATCATTGACCTTCCAGGTGACAGTCAGGTGGTTCTCCCCTTTGCTACTTGGTCGAATAATCACATCCCCTTGGTCCATGGTTTCCATCATCTTCTCTGCTTGCTTGAAGCTGATGTTGTGGAATGATGGGTGAGCAATTACTCTCTTGATGTACGCTAGGGAACAAAGCAGAGTGTTCAGGCTTCCAAGAGGAACTGCTTTAATGCAACTATATATCTAATTGTGCTGATTCTCCTGAAGCATCCTGATAAGGCTGGAATTAAAAGGGAGAGAAAAATTAGGGACTCACTTGTGCGCTGCTGTTTTCTTTTCATGTCTTCTTCCTGTTTGTGATCTGCTGCTTCAGAGTCAAAGTCGTAGTAAGTGTCTTTAGGCAGTTTCCACTCATTGTTCTTATCCATCAGGTCTGAGGTCCTGCAAGTCAGGTCTGCGCTGAACTTCTCAATGTCAATCTTCATGATCCTGCAGTGAACAGTCATTCCCACCTGCAGAGGAGGTGCAGGGAAAGGTGAGCAGATAACACCAGTCTCCCTGCGCTACAGAGTGATCCGTGTGGGATCATGTTGCCAATACAGAGATACAAATTACCTCACCTCCTTCAGACTGATACAACCTTTAAAAGTGATCCTTCTATAAAATCAACTGATCCCCAATATGATCAGAATCAAAAGAGATTAAATAAAGGAAGAAATGTGCAGTTCTCCAGCATGTCTACTGCCTATTCCCAGCACCACATCGAAAAGTGCATGTCTGGAGGATAAGGACAACTGCTTTTCCTATTTTAAATATCTTTAACAATGGGAGCAGTAAAATAGGACTTCAGGATGTGCAAGAAAGCAGTTAAGTCTGTTCAGTAACAGACACCTAAAGAACTGCTCTAATACAATGGCAGACAGAAAATACCTCCACAAAAACTGCAATGTCTTAGTTCAGTTAACCATGATGAAGTTAATTAACAACTCTTTAAAGAAATGCTGAGACCCCTGAGCTTACAGGATTATCCATCACCTTCATGGACCGTTGGGGACCCCAACAGACAGCAAAAATGTTAAACCTCTATTTTATCATGTGATAAAAATGTGTTATTCAGCTTCTTTCAGAACCCCAATCCCTGTCCTAATCAAGACCAGTAACTCTGATGATCTCCACAAATTAATGGAGAAAGAAGAAAAAGCTATGAGAGGGAAAATGACCCTTGCCTATCCAAAAGCAGTTCTGCGAACTCTTTAGAAAGCCAGAAACAAAGGGCAGCTCTACATTAGAATGCCTTCTGGTCTCCTAAACCCAGACTTCAGCCAGACGACAATAAATCCTCCCACAGCGCAACATGTTAACTGATTAACAGGGTTCCACCAGCTGCCAAGGGAGATTTGCACTGTGGGAGAAGGACACTAACCAGAACCTGAACTTCCTGCTGATTTGAAGTCCTTAAATGAAAATAAGGTTTGAAAAATCATTTAAGGAACAGTGTTATTAACCAAACTCTGATTCTTTGGTACTAGCTCCATGCTCTTCCAGCTCTTGCACGGTATGTGAAAATCCACTGCTTTCATACCTTCACCCTTTCTTCTGGCCGCTTGACCACCTTATCACTAAGAAATTTTGTTGGGATGAAGCCAGCGACACCATTATCCAGGCGTGTCTTCACTCCAATGGCCTGACCTGGGCAGGACCCACTGTCAAAATGGTTCCAAACCTTGAGCAAGGCAAAAGTAAAAAGTCATTCAGCATGCAAACAAAATAGCCCCAGCAGTTCACACTCAAGTAAGTCCAAAAGCTGTGTCAGCAAAAAGTGGTGCAGCCAGCAGAGACTTGTGGAAGGGCAGAGGACAGAGGACTTCAACAAATGCTACCCAGTAATGCAATCTTCCTACTCCAGTTCTGCTCAGCTTATGGGACATTGCAACCGGGAAGGTCAGAACATTTTTAGACCCTGAAAACCAGCCTGCAGCCAGGGCTGGTTTCTAATGAACATTATAGGGGTTTAAAGTCACGGATTACCCAGGCTGGAATTCACAGTGTATAGAGGAGACCTAAAGTATAGCTGCATTAAGCAGCAGGAGGTCAAGATAAGTTCTTAAAATTGAGAAGGTGGCAGAACCTTCTGTTCTCTGTGTCACAGGCAATTTCTCTGCATAAAAGACAATCCTTGACCACAAACAAGCCTGCTTTATGTATCTACAAACAACTGCTCAGCTTAGCCCCGAGTACATTTTCCTCAGCCTGTTCAGTGGAGTTCACTAAAATCCATAATGTAGCCCATAAAAGACCTGTCAAATCTATACTGAAGCAATTAGTCAAAAGTTGAACAGATTATATTTGCAGCCAAAGGCCATATCAGGTTGGGATCCTGGGGCACTGCAGACACAATCTTGGCTCTGATACCTTGTCTCCCACGAACACAACATAACACTCAAGCCTGCTGATAGCAGACTCCTGACAAAGGCAGGCCTATTAGGAGAAGCAGCCCCACCTCGCTGAGCTCTGGGAAGTTATCCTGCTGACAGAAAGGACACTGCCAAAGGCCAGTTTCATCGTTCCGTATTGCCTGGTCGTAGCTTTCTCCTTGTGGGCGCCTGTGGGCTATCCCAGTCACATTGCAGATTATCATTTTACCTGTGGTGTGATGGGAGAGGAGAAGGGAAGACTGAAAAACTGCAGATCTGGGCAGTTCCCTCCATCCAAGGTAGTCATTCATGCATGAAGGTGATAGGAGACTACCCAGATACACTGTCCCAACGTCACGCTCACCAATATCCCTCTGCCCCACCTTTACACATCCTGTGTCAATTTAGGATGACAAAAACAAGGGATGTACCTATATAGAACGTCTCTGGAGTTTCTTTGGTCAGCATATTGAAGACCTCTTCTGTGTTTGGAGAACGGTAGGGGGTTCTCAGGTCCTTGTACCTGCAGCTCAGTTCAGCTCGAATGTCATATAAAGTGATGTGCTTGTCTCCGTAGCCCTGTGTGGGATTCAAAGATTATAAAGACATGAGCACCAGGAAGAAGGGAATCCAGTGTAAGTCAGGGAAGAACTCAAGGAACTTATCAAACAGCAAATTTAAAAAAGAGGAATGCACCGGCTACTGTGTAACTATAGAACTCAGTCACAGGATGTAGAAGATGACAAAATATTCAGGAAAGAAGTTAGATAATTTCAAGGAGAACAGCTTAAATGATTTTAATTACTGTCCTCTGCCTCCCTCATCCCTCTGCCCCCAGTGTACATTCTGCAACTAACTATTTACTACATGCCAATGTTGGACACTGAATACTCATCATGACTGTTTGTGCATTTTACAACAGCACAGCTAATGCTCAGCTCCTAAAAAGGGTAAGTGTCATCAGCTATAAAACAAGAGAGTCCAAGCTGGGCAGCAGAGCTTTCCTTCTGTTTCTCAGCACCAGAAGCCCCCAGCACACCTGTCTTTCCAGTTCTTCAGCAAAGGCATCAAGATCCAGATCTTTCAGGCGCTCGGGGTTTTCCAAGATCTCCTCCAGAGCTCCTGCAGGATTAGCATCCTCAGCTGACTCATCATATTCCAAGGCATCCACTGCCATTTTCCTTGCCCACTCATACGTTTCAGGATGGACCCTGGACCCATCTAGGACTTCAATGTAGGAATCAGTGCTGAAACGAAACCCAAGCAATGTTCAGATAAGGGCTGTGAGGGTTCCAGCTGTTCCTGCAGCTCCAAAATCAAGCACAGTGTTGAGCCCTCCACAGAACAAACTACTTTAAAAAGGACATGATGAATTATTTATTGCTAAATCAAGAGGAGCCAAGGCAAGACTTGGCAAATTCCAGCCTGCAGTTCCTGCAAATCCAAAGCCAGGCATTTTGGATGCTGGATGGATTCGATCCCTGTGTACTACAGCTGCTCTCTGCAGTTTATCTGCTCACACAAATTCAATGTTGCCCTGAATCTCTGGGACCGGTATCCTGGAAGAAACAGGGATCTAGTGGGGCTGGATTACTCAGTGTAGGTATTCAGCCAGGTGTCCTTTCAGAGACTGCTTCACAAAAGCAAGAAAGCCTGTAGAAAGCACATTTCCAGCAAGTGACCCTTATGTGCAAAGCAGTGAGTCAGAGCCTCAGAAACTAGGTTAGAGCTGTCCTCAAAACACCTCTCATGTAGTTACCAGTAACTTAATGCTCTATAAACTTTCCAGTATTGCTACTGGTTTAAGAGGAAGCCAAGCTGCTCAGTTATTACTCGAGTTTGAAACTTTAGAAAAATAAAATACTGTTAGTAGGCAGAAACCTAGATGAAGATCACATGAGTTACTGAAGACTCTTAGGGAACAACTGGTTTTAGTTTAGTTCCTCTTAACCACAAAGAGTCTTTCACACCACAGCAAGCTGTATAATTCATGTTCTGCAGCTCCCATTGCTGCTGTGCAAGTTTAGCTACCCTTAAGAATCAGATTAATAACAAGCAATACCTGCCAGAAATCAGAGGGGCCAGACAGAAACTCCTGGAAACATGGACTCCACAGAACAAGATTGCTTCCATCTGTCACTCATGCAATTCTATATCCTAAACACCAATGGATACAACCCAATACCCACCTATCACCCAGTGATGCTGTGTCAATTTTGATGAAGCCAGCACAGTTGATAAACACTTTGGGTCCCATGTGACACATCGTAACCAGCTGAGTTCTGTTCTCCAGACGAGTGTTGTTTTGTTTTAAGATCTGGAGAGAGAGGCAAGAGTATAAACCTTGAGAGAGGCAAAAATATGAACCCTGTTATTCAACCACAAGATTGCCCAGAGAGGCTGTGGAGTTCCCATCTCTGGGAAGACCAGGCTGGATGGGGCTCTGAGCAATCTAATGAAAGGTGTCTGTGCTTATGGCTGGGGGCTGGAATTAGATGATCTATGATTTTCTGGGAAAAGCAGAGGACTCACACCGGACACTGCAGCGTTCAAAGCACCTGATACATGCCCATCATAACTCATAAGTTGTTGCTCCCTGCCTGTGTTTCAACACTGCATGAAAAGGAGCTGTTTCCATGAGGAATCATCCTAACTCTCAGGAAAAGCATTGGCTTTTTGCCTGGTGTTTTCTACACTATGTAGGTGTCTTGACACTGTAACAGTGCATTCATTCCTGTGAGTTCAGGAGCTGTCTGAGATTGATGGATCTGCTGAGCTGTTTGGGTCTGTCAAGGACTAAGTTCTTGTATAGCTCCAGAGTGAGGCGCAGTGAGGTAACACATGGTAAAACACATCTTAACGGAGCTGTCAGCTGCATCTGGCACACAGGACCCTGACTCATCTCCTTACACTATTGGTGATGTACTGTTTTTGTAGGCAGGGACAGAAGCCTCCTTACCTTTAGCAAGTGAGTGCCTTTGCGTGGTCCCAGGCCACACACATACTGCAGCAAAGCCTGGCTGTGGGGGTGAGCAATGGCCCGATTGACATCCACCCCCACCTCGTTCACACGGTTTATGAACTCGCAGTAGAGTGCATTCAGCAGCTCCTCCTTCACCACATGCTCCTGGCAGAGAGAAGTGGCATTAGCCTTGAAGGAGATGGATCTGTGCAACACTTGGCATAGCAAGCTGAGTCAAACACAACACACTGGCTCCCAGTAGCTGTGCTGCACCTCAGTTACCCCCGAGAACAGCCTAAAGGCAAATAAGCTAAAGGAGGCAACAATAAAAAAAGGTGCTGTGTCGCCTTACTATGGCAGAAGTTGCACTGGCTCAACTCGAGAACCTTTTCTTCAACAGCAAACCCTCACAGGCCACTTTCTGTTGCAGAGAAGGATCTTTCTTGCTCAAGAGTCTCATAAGCAGAATTTACCTGCAGAGGGTGGAGCTTCAGGCAGAGAATATCCTCATCAGAGCTGCAGACCTGGGCAAACTCTATGAGGGGATCCTGGATGCGGCGAGCAAGGGAGACGGCTTGACGCAGCAGAGGTGGGTAATCCCGGAATTCATTCTGCAACAGGACAGAGAATCAGGGAAAACCCTGAAGGTGTTTTTACACTTTGTAGCACAAGCAGCAAAGACACATCAGACAGGAATTGGAAGAAGAGAGGCATTTGGTTCTCAGGGCAAAGAAAGCTGAGGTCAAAGGCTCCCAGGAGCTCTGTTCCATTCCTAATTGCAGCAATCTCACTCACTCAGCTGAGCAAGATTCACTTTAGACCATATCAATATCCACTTTGTACATCTGCTGGTGCTGATCTCTTTAGGGAAGCCTAAGTACCTTGATCCAAAGATGAGTATGTGAATGTCTGGATGGATTGTACGACACAGAGGATGATGCAAGGCAGGGCCAGCACAACAACTGGAGGATGACACAGCACAAACGAGCGACAGACTAAGGGACAGCTTCAGTAACAGAAGGCTCACCTCAGACTTCTTGCTGTTCATGTAGAGGATGGCCAGCTCATTGTCCACCAGCTCCACTCCGATAGAGGACAGCTGCTGCCCTTGGTCCAGCTCATGAACAATTCTCTTCACATCCTCCATCAGCATCTGAGCATCCCTAGGATGAGACAGCCAAGATGACTGAGTGAAGAGCACAAGGCTGGGTTCTGGAATCACTTAGGGAGTCAATCCCAATGCATTACCTCACACCATGGACAGCAACAGTGAAATGTGGACAGGCATGAGGAAAGGACTGCAAAGAGACTGGGAAGGAACACACAGACTGACCTGTTCTCGCCTGCAATCGTCACCACATGAGGCTTCTTGTTCAAGAGGAATTTTTTCAAGGTTTCAATATCCTGGGCCTAGAAAGGAGAGTGAGACACATCAGAGTAGCAAAGCTAGAGGGTCTCTGTCCTGAGCTGCCTACAATCATCTCAATGATAGCTGCACCAAAGCTCACCTTCTTTTCTCTCTCTTCCTCACGCCAGGCATTCCTTCTCTTTGTGAAATGTGGCAATCGGAGGAAGTCTGTAACCTCACCCTCTCCGTTAACAAGGGCACAAAACACAGGGTGGTCCCTGTAAAACAGAGATCGCTCAGATACAGAGGACTGCTAAGGCTGGACGTGCATCCAGATGCCATTCCCTCCCTCCTACCTGGCCGATGAAAACGCAATGCCGAGCACACGAATTCCCTTCCCTTGGTTTTCATCCATGAAATCATCATCTTCCTCCACTTGCTGATCAGGCCGGTACGCAGCGACTTTTAGCCAGTTGTACAGTTTGCGGCTGCAAGCCTGGGAGAGCAGAAAAAGGGGAGAGAGGAGTGAGAAAATCCACTGCAGGTGCCTTGACATAGCCTTTTCTCTGAAAGGAAGGTCATGGACTGCTCAAGGCAGCAAGACAGTGTATCATGCCAGGATTGGGACCAGCTTTCCAGTAACACAGAGTCCATCTTCCCTCTCACCCATATATATGCTTTTCCCTCCATCCTTAGGAAAGAACCGGGCTTGACCCCTGCCTGGCTCCTCTTCCTCTTGCCCAAGAGTGTGTAATCCTAGCTCTGACTCAAATCCATGTATCCCACCTCACCTTGAGGACGTACTCCTTGGCTTCCACCAACAGCTTGTTCTTCAGCTCTTTAGCCATCTGCACGTAGAGGAACTGGTTGAGGGACCTCTCGATGGCCATCGTGCGCTGCCGATTCCACTCTTGCACCTGGTGGCTGAACTCGTCCCGGTAGTAAAACTGCTTGATTTCCTCAAAGTATGTCTGGTCACTCCCATAACTGCAAGAAAGGAAAATGGGAGATATAGAAAAGCTCCCTATGCCTGCACTGACACCCTCACTGGCAGGTTCCTGCACAGGGATGTAATAGCATTTCCCTGAATCTAAAGTGTTGCTTGGAAAAATTAGGGAAGAGCCAACCCTGCCATCAAACGCTGCTTTAGCAGCAGAAGCTATGCTGTAAACAGATCACAGCCCCTCCAGCCCACCCACATTTTGTGATGTGGCCATTCAGAGGTGCAGGAAAGGAACCAAGGAGCACTCAGTGAAGATGACTGGGAAACAAGCATCAACTTCCACAAAAAGCCTAGGGGCTTCAGACTTTGCCTTCAAATGAGTAAGACAGATGTTTGCTGAAGTTTTCATTAAGATGATGAAAACAAGCAAGATCCTGAGAGGGTGTTTGACATTAAGGTGCAGGAAAATACTAGGCCATGACTTTCAGGAGCAGCTTGAGCTACAAAGGAGCTCTAAGAGCATGGCAGCACTTGATGAACGAGCTCAGCCAAGGCATGGATGGCATGGCCAGAGGGAACTCACCCCTCCACTCCCTTCATGTCAATGCTGATATCTATAGTGAGCAGTGCCTCATCTTCTGCTAGGCTCATTTTCAGGAACTGGTCATCTCGTAGCTCCTTCACAGGTTTGTTCTTCATGTATTTAAAGGAATAGGCATAGTGGGCTTCATCAATATCCTGGGAAAGAGGAGAGACAGTCAGCATGCGTACAGGGCATTCATGAAGAAAGACCCTTCTGTATACCATAGCAAACAATGGTTTTTATTCAATAGCCCCTCAGCCCTACGCCTGCCAGTCTGCATTTCCTTCCCCAGCAGGACACACTGAAATTCCTTCCCAGTCCCAGAGAAACAGAGACTGTTCCAATAAGTGAAGGCAACATCTCAACAAGAAGAATCAGGTCTGGCGAAACACAGACTAAAAATGCAGCACACTGCTGAGCTGGCCTCTGCAACAGCACAGCTCACATGCTGCTCTGAGATTTATTCAGAGTTGCCACTGACATGGAAGAACAAGCATTTTTATGTTATTTAGCTCCTTCCCTGAACTGATCCACAGAGTCAGAGCTCCCTTCCTTACCTTCTTCCCCTTTTTTGTTGGTGAAATGTTGACTTTAGCTCGTTCTTGGAAAGTCTGTCTCAGGACCTGTCTGACCAAGGGCTCCCTGGCAATCTGCAAAGCCACCATGTACCGTGCTCCTTCCAGCACAGCTTCAGGGCTTGGGAACTGACTGCAAGGAAAAAAGGCAACATGAAGGCTTAGGGCTTGAGAATGTCCCCAGATTCCCCAGCTTATGTCACATCCACAGGACCTCCATGAAGATCCCCCCACACTGACCTACACACATAATCCTTGGCCAGCTCCAGGGGCTCTGCAGGGAACTGCTCTGTCTCGTGACGCTGGTAACTGTCTCGGAGATTCTCTCCAAACTGCTCAGGTGTCAGACCAAATTTCTTAGCCAGGCCATCTGGTTAAAAAAACCCAAAACAAAAAAACATTGAGGACAGGGGTATTGTAACTAACAAGGAATAAAACTATCCGTGCTCCTTCTACAGTCAAGTCACAGCACCCAGCAGAGCACATGAGCCAGGGCACTGCAAGCTCAGCACGACAGAGCACAGCCTTACCCAGCCCAGCTGCCTGGCAGATGGTGTACATATCCCGACGGGAAGCCTGCTTCAGCTCAGGCCCTTTCTGCTCATCATCTTCTGCATCCTCCCCTTCACCTGCAGGAAGGATAAATTACAGAGGCATTCAGATGTCTGGAGCATGTCAGAAGCACAGCAAAGGGATTAAACACAACCTACATTGTGCAACAGCATCCACAAAGGTTGCAGTAGTCTTAAAATTATTCAGGGTTAGAAAAAGACCCTGAAAGTGCTATCTTCAGTTTCACTCTTTGGCAGTTTTAATAGCACTGGGTTGCACTGGTTTAACAGTCTGGGTTGCACATTAAAACATACATCAAGGCCAACTCATTGATCATTGATTTGGCCCCTGCAATGAGGAGTGGTATTCATATTCCATTGAAAAGAACACCTTCTGTGGCAAAATACACGTTTTCAGAGGTGTCTGGAAGACCAAGGATTAACTTGAGACAGAAGTGAACAGCAGAGATGCTCTGTGCAAATACAGGGACTTTTCAACAAATTTTCTCACTATTCTGTTGAACCAGGATTTTCAGGCAGCCTAGAATTAGGAAACTATCAAATCTGGGGAGACAAACCTTCCTCCTCTTCACCGTCTTCCCGGATACGCTTTTGCTTCTTGCGAGCGGCCTTGGCAGCGTTCTGCATCCTGGGGATGTCTCGCCCATAGTACAGCAGGAAGTGATTGTACACGTCCTTCAGCTCGTCCATGGACTGCACATCCTTCAGCCTAGGGCACCCAAAGCCAGCACATTACACCCTGCCTGCAGCTGAGCCATGGGCAGAGCACTCAAGGAATCTGTTCTGGCACAGGGCAGGCAGAAGGAGTCCATGGGCTCATCTTCCAAAAGAATTTTAAGGGTTTCACATTCCTAGATTTGTGGGGAGGCTAAAATCAGTGCTCTGCACTGGCCAGAAAGCCTGTGCTGTTTGGGCAAGGGACTTTGGGCACATTTTATGTCGTTTTGGAATGAATAAAAGAAAGCCATGGCACTGTACCTCTCCATGTCAGTAGTATCCAGGGCCCTTATTCCATCAGCCAAGGGCTTGTCTGGGTCAGCAGAGATTTGTTCATACTGATAGGCCTGCATCTTCTCAAACAGTCGTGTCAGGTTCTGCTTGCGGATCTTCAGCTGGGTCCACTGACACGAGAAGAAAACAATTCCAGTGGAACACACCACTGCAGTGTGTCATTTGTCTCCTCCCTTCCCAAGCAGGAGCTCTCAGGATTTTGGGATATTTGCCATAAAAAAAAAGCATCAAAATCTTCATCCACATCCAAGCCCAAATGTGGCAGGTCTCATCTCAGAGACAGATTATATTAACAGAAAAAAAAAAAAGCATCAAGGTTTGGATCTACCTCATAGTAGAGAAGGAACCTACATTGCTGGCAGGAAAGGTCACTACACAAAAGGAACTCAGTGAAGGGGAAGGACTGGTTTGAATCCTATTTTGTCAGGTATCTCTTTACTACCACAACAGCAAACATGCATAAAGACATGAGTAAAAAAACCCACACCAGGTCTGCATGGCCAGAACAAAATCTGCTGAAAGTATCAGGTGAGCTGAGAAGGTATGTTAAATGCTGATGGGACAACCAGCAGTGAAAACACTCCTCACCTTCTCATCCCACTGCCAGACCCTCCACAGGTCATTGATGTGCAGCTCTGGCTCCACATACTCCTTTCTGTAGAAGGCGATGAATGGGACCTGGGCAAGAAATGAGATTCATCACTGCTGTGCAGGAGACTCCTTGCAGCCAAGAGCCCAGAGGAAGCTCCTATTCCATGTGGGAGAACAAACTAAAGGGGCAGCAGTGTAGATGTACCAGGCCATGTCCAAGCTCTTAACTACAACAAAAAATACGCTACATAGGCCAAAAAACTTCTGCAACACCTTAGAGAACAGGCTGAGTGGACTAAACAAAGCTCAGGAGACTCTGAAATTCCCCCCTCAGCAAATTTAGCATCAATTTGTCCAGAATCAGGGAAAGACAATGACAGCAACCCCACCAAATAGGTCATAAAACCCTGCATTGCCACAGGTCACATATGATGAGCTGCAGTTTCCAATGAATCACCATTTTGTCACAGACATGGTATCTCAGCCCCTTCTAATGTGCTGTTCTAAATGCTTTCAGCAGCCCTGCTAATCCTGTCAGAATAATGAGACAGCAACCCAGATCTTGGTAAAATGAAGCAGATCTGCAAATTACCTCAAAATGCTGATTTCTCATGAAATTCAGGGCTTCTTTAATCTTCTGGATGGTGCTAGGCCCCTTGCGGCTGAAGCTGCTGGCTTGTCCACGGTCAAGGTAGTCAGAACTTTCCTAAAAAGAAACATACTGTGTTCTATTCCTGAGCTGAGCCCCTAAAAAAGCAGTGTCATGCAAAAATTATGGTTCTTTTGTTAGTTGGGAATGCAGACTTAGGTACACATTTTGATTTTAGATCCTAGCCCTGAGTGGCTTAAAGGAAAAAGGCAGAAGCAGCACCTGGCCAAGGTAATTGATGGCTAAAAGCAGATCATGGCTAATACTAATTTAGCTTTAAGTTCACAGTGGCCCAAAGATCTCCCAAGCATTCTTGACAATTATTCTTTCGACTTCTCCATGTTCTTTTTTGCCCAGTTTCATGAATGCAGAAAGGAAGATGTGTATGCTAAACAACCTACTCAAACCCAGAAAAGAAGGTTTGTTGGACACCATATTTCAAAAAACAGACTCCTGGAATAAGTCCCAGGTATAGTGTTTTACCTGCAAGGAGATGGTGGGAGTTGCAAATGCATTCCTGTAAATCCAGTCAGCTTCTTCCTCCAGCTCATCATCTTCAGCACTCTTCACTGGGATGGATCGCAGCTGTGAAGAGACAACAGCATGAGCAGAGGCACCTGCAACACCAGGGCTTGCACTGCCATGCTTTCAAGAAATGTGGAAAATTATTGTTTTGATCTGCACTTTGCCTCTGGGGACCCCTATCTATGGCAGGCCAAGGATAGCATTTCAATGTCTGCACCTTCTGAGCACAAAAATATGAGACACCAGAGTGACTCCTCACAGCACAAACAGCACTTAGTACTGAGAGCACTGTTAAGTCCCAGTCACTTCGAGTAACATGGGTTACAGCAGTTATGTGTTGTCTGCAATACATGTAGTCTAGAAACCTTCCCAAACCTTCTGTAGCACTGCCCCTCTTGCTATCCAGAGGTCCAGCTCAAGGGATTCCTAACAGAATGCAGCACAAAGCCATCTATCCCCGCACAGCCCAAGCCCTGCTCCCAGCAGTGCAACACTGGCACCCAGTGGCCACAAGGAAACTATCACCGAGACTCAAACCAGGATCATACAGGTGCAACAGTTCCCATGTCACTGACACATCTGAATGCAGAGGTTTAGCCTATAAATTTGACAGATGGGGGTCTTCAAAGAAGGACAAAGACGCCAAAATCCAGTCAGCAGCCAGGTAACACCTGCCCTGCAGGTCCCAGGCCTGATGCACTCAGTGGGAGCCAAAATGCTTTCTGCCTGCACACCAGCAGCCACTTCCCTCACCTGGAACCTCTCAGGCATGTCTGTTATGCGGATCTCGTTGTCCTGGTCTGTTAGGTGACTGCTCTCCAGCTCACTGGGCTCATACATCTCAAAGATGCTACGCCGACTGACGCGTTTCTTGGTCGTTTTTTTGGGTCGTACACGGGTCTCTCCTTCAGTTTCTTCATCCTCATACTCGTATTCCTCCTCCATCTCCTCATCATACTCGTTGTACTTCTCAAACTCATCATAGTCAAAGTCCACACCAAAGATTTCCTGGGCTTCCTGCAAAGCACTGTAAGGCAAAAAGTGTCATGGTGCAGTTCACAGAACACCTTTCCAGCCACACAGAGGAGGCCAGGGGTGCCTAAGTCTAAGCTTTAGTTTCCCACTCAAGCTAAAAAAAATCACAGACAGGTACACAACTCCTAGCTTTACACACAAATACCTCTCTTAAGAGTGTGGTTTTGGTATTCTCTTAACAAAACCAGGGGAGAAAAGAGTCACATATTTCAGAAATCATACACTAAAAGCTTGTTGTTTAAATTCAGCAGGTTCCCTCTGGGGAAGAGACTGGCAGGATCCAACTACAAGCTGAATCACTCTTCAGCTGCAAGAGCCAAGTAAGCTGAGCACTGTTTTTGAGGCTCCAGGCCAATTTCCAATCAATACTTACGCATCTGTGTATCCTGGAAGCTTCTTTCGCCATTTTGGCTTCTTCAGAGGCTGTCCATCATCATCCACAATGAAATCATCAATATCTGGACATGGAGAAACAATTTAGTGGTCAGGACACTTGGATATTCAACTAGTACTTCTGACAAAGCTCAACTTACCCAGACTACAGCTGCTCAGCAACTATGAGGTTACACCACACAGACTGAGGCTGCTGATGGCTGTCATTCTGCTCAGCTCCCCACAGCATCTCCTACACCAGCCTCAGACACCCCAGGAGTCTGAACCACCGTAACAAACTAGAACAAACTCTAGACTCAGGCAAAGCCATTTGGCAATTAGCTGCAGCTCAGTGCACTGAAAATACAGTCAGAAAAGGCCTGCCTGCCCTGGGTATGGTAGTAGCAGCAGTGACAGGCTGATGCTGAAGAGGAGTAGGCATGCACTGTGCTGTAGGTACTAAACAGTGTCTTGACCCCCCTTCCTTTGACACATTTTCGTTTGAAGCAGCTTAAGGGAGATGTTCAAGACATCAGCACACACAATGTGCTTCTGCATAAAGTAGTTTAGACAGACAAACTAAACCTGTCACCCAGAAATGTTTCATTTTAAGCACTGTACTAATCAGACCAACAAGAGCTTTACCATGACACGGTCACAGCCTTTAGTTACTTCTAGTTCAGAGAAAGTCTAAACTTTGTTCCTGTGGACAAAGGACAAACATTGGATAAAACTGACCATCCATACTCACCAGACTCGTCTTCCTCCTCCTCCTCTTCCTCTTCTTGTGGAGCAACAGGAGCTTCAACAGCTTCCCCTCCTTCCTCGCCTTCACCATCCTGAAAGATTTCTTCAGCAATGGCTTCCTTCTCATGTTCTTCCTTCCCATAGTCTTCTGCTTCATCGTCCTCATCGTCGGACATTTTTCGCACACGCCTGAATTTTTGCTGCAAGGAAAATGCCTTGTTAGTCCACACAACTCCTGGCAAAGCACTCAAGTCCAGCGTGGGCTCTGCCAGGCCAGCACTGCACCTCCTCTGCAGGCACTCAAGAAAGAGCAGAATGGAGCCCAGCACAGGCACACAGGGGAGAAGAGTCACCCCCTCAAGGGCTGTGCCTGTATCACCTGCATGCTGTCACCACTGGTATTGGCCGGGCTTGATGTGCCTCTAGTGTTACAAAAAGAGCTTTAGAGCCCATAACAGCCTGTGCTGACTTTGACATTAGCACCTCCCCAGGATAAAGTTATAAGCTTGCAGAGAAGTACAGCAGACTTGAGGAACTGAAGTAAATTGCAAACTCTAGGAAGCCAGTTCCCAGGGCAGAGAGAGATCCTTCTTCCTCCAAGCACTCAGCTCTCCCTTTCCAAGAGGGCATGAGCAGAGGAGAGGCACTGCTTTTCCACTCCAGGCTAGAGCCCTCTCCTCTGTGCTAAGACACATCCCACCATTAACAGCAGCATGGGAACACAACTCACTCTTTTGACTTTAACGCCCAAGTTCTCTTCAATGAGGTCAAAATCATCATCCTCCAGACGGTCATCAAAAGCTAGAGAAGTGACCAGATATGAGTTACACTCTCTCTTTACTAATCCGGGAATGCACTAAATCAAGAAAGGTACAGCTTACCCAGCCCATGCAGACACCCAGAGCAGAGGGAGAGCTCTGCTCTCTGTCAGGGCATCGATATGAACAATCATAAAACTTACTGCGCTTTCTCTTTTTGTGGCCAACATCATCCTCAGAGTCTCCAGAGTCACTAGCTTCTTCCTCTTCTTCCTCATCGTCATCATCATTAATGAATCCTTTCAGGTTCCCCTGCTCATCTTGATCATCAAGATTTAGCTCCTCCTCTTCCTCATCTGGGGTGAAGGAGAGCACATGTTAGACATTTATTCAGTGACTATGCACAGAGACTTGGCTCTGTGGAAGCAGCATCTTCCTTCACATCATCCACACAATTTTAACTGAACATGTCTAGTGACACAGAACCTAGCCAGCAGCTCGTGCCAGAACTCTGCTTCTTGTCTCATGGTCTTGTGCTCCCTCTGCAGAGGGAACAGGTGGAGTGGTCACACTTGAAGAATTCCTCTGCTTTTACTGTTTACTATCAAATTGTGTGACTGGAAGTCCCACAGGAGTGAAGAAGCATATTTTTTATTGCCAAATATAAAAACTACCTAAGCACTTGGAGGAAGGGAAGCACTTAAACAGCTGAGATTATCGACTACAGATGGCCCTGCTATTATAGCACAGTTATTGCTCCATCTGCAGAGTCACAGGGTGCAGAATAGAGCAGTGAGGCAAACAAACAATTCAGCAAACTCACCATCCTCATCTTCCTCTACAAACTTCTTGGTTACTCTGGGCACAACCTCTCCATCCTGGTTGTATTCTTCCTCAGACTCCTCTGCTTCGCTTTCCACAAAGTCAGACATGGCTGCAGTGTCTCACACAGCAACTGGGGAAAGAGGAAACATCCAGGGCATCAGCTGAGCAAGAAACCCAACAGCACTTCCCCCTTAAGGTTTTGGAGAGAAGACTAATGCAGCAGGGTTTCAAATTAGCTATAGAGGCCTTGAATTACCCAGTGTCCACCTTGCCCAGCCATCCCTGTCACCAGAGATTAGGCAAGTGAAGCCAGCAGCCAAGAGCTGCCAGCTCCTGCCACCCTGTGTCTGGGTGAGCAGGACAGGAGCTGTCACAGCAGCATTCATTACACAGCCCATTTCTGGCTGCAGCTGAAACATGCACACAGCCAGAGGAGAGCCCTTCATCCCATCCATCCCCTCCCACACAGCCAGGAAAGCTCCCACTGGTGCTGCACAGCATCAATCAGAATCTTAACATGGTTAATCCTCACTCAGTTAACAAAGCCAGGACGACCCTGAAAAGGGTCTTGACTGAGCTGTGACTGCCAGCTGTTGGTGAGGCTCTGCAGAGCAAACAGGAGAGAGGTCTGTGTTTTCTGGGGGTTTGTGGCTGCTCAACTCCACCACTCCACACAGCTGGAACTGCTGCTGGGGTGTTCCAGGCCAAGAACCTCTGTCCAGAGACGAGGAAACAACAAGAAACTACAAAAATGGGGCATTTGCTATATCCAGAATCTTGTACTTGATGTTTTTCCTCAAAAAAGGTTTCTGGAAACAATATAAATGATGCTTGGCACAATGGCAAGTGTGTGTGTCTGTGAAGACAGGGCTCAAGTTCTGCCTCTTGCGGTTACAAACTTGCTGATATTTTTTAAATTTTTAGACTAAGTTCTTTTTTAACGCCTTTATACATACACCAAAACAACAGAAGCTTACAAGAGTCAGCTACAAGAAAAAACAAAACAATTCCTCAAATGGCTGTGAGGATGAAAACACCAGCCCAGGAAGAAGGACCAGCCTTTGGAAAGGTACAGAAAGAAGCTCAGAGGTGTCAGATCTAAAGCCAAAACCTCCATATTAAATTACATCAGATGTAATTTAACACACACACACAAAAACAACAGAGAAAAAAGATGAGACAAGAATTCCATATGCCATGGAATGATACCTAAACAAATATGCTTCAAAATATCCCTAAAAACATGTCCCCACTGCAAGCAACCAGCTGAAGGAAGTCAGTCCCATATGGGACAACCTGATCATGGCTTTGCCAAGACACTTCTTGTGTCCAGGATTTCTTGTTTTGCCCTGAGATCCACACATCTGGTGCACAAACACAGCAACTTCAAGAAAATCAGTGACTTACTTCTCAGATAAAGTTAAAAGGTCCGAGGCTGATCTTGGATGATCTTTTAAGTCTTAAAATAAGAATAGCTCCAAAGGAATTGTCCGTATCTCATTAAAGAAAAGCCACAACTAAGGCTGGTGAAAAACCTCTGCCAGATTTCAGACATGAGCACACAGCAGCTAATGCTCCTTGGCTGCAGAATATGAGGCCATGGCCAAAACGCATCTAGGATGCTCCAGACAGGCAGAAAATGCAACAGGCCAAGGCTACTGCTCTGCACCCAGACAAGACAGGGCTGCTTGGGTTTGGTGTGTAGGCACAGGGTGATCTCTGTCCTTGGGAGAACACTAGAACTCACACACATGTATTTAAGCCCCCTCTCAGAAATAACACCCCAGAGGTGGCACAGATGACAGTTCCTGAAGAAAATGCCACTGATGAATTGCATAATTACATACAGTTAAGGAACAGGGATTATATTTATCAGCTCATGTATGAATATTATGTCAACATCACATTCTGTCACCAATGCTTTTGCTACAGGCACTCATTAGGGTGTATTCACAGACACAAAACTGAAGGCTGAGTGGCTTTTCCTAGAGCATTTCAAGTTTAATAACTTAAATTTTTCTCCAGCCCACGATCAACACTTAAACCCAGCAAGAAAACCCCTTATCATAGCACCACATCCAATTTCACTGTTCTCTGACAGTGAAGTTTTTCACTCCTAATTTCAATTTTCTTCCTCATCAGTTGTTCTACCATTTTCTGGCAATTTTAGTCCACATCAAACCAAATTTTTCAGGACACGGGGAACAACTAGGACTTGGAAAACCATCTCATTTAATGATCCAGTCAAGCAGGTTCCACAAAAGCCAAGCACTCACAAAACTGGGTGAAATCCACCTTAGGACAGCAGGGTTGTCACAGCATGGAAAACAGGCAAGATGTTGAATCAGATATGGACTAAAGGTGTCTTTCCCACCCTTTTTTGTGCCAGAGAAGCCTTAATTCGAAACAAAAGAGACCAGGGAGGCAAAGAAAGGCTGCATTCAGTGCAGGTGGAGGTGCAGAGCTTGGTGTGGTGTGTGACACAGGGGGAGCCCCATATATGTGGCACTGGGGAGGGTTTAAAAACTCCAGACCAAGGAGAACTGGGCCAACCCAGCTGTTTCTAGCAGGGGTGTCTTTGCTCAGCTCAAAGACACAATGGCAACTCTCCAGAGTCCACGTGCTCCTTTCAGCTGGGATGCTCAGAACACACAGCTTTTCACTGTCACTACCGGGACTGTGGAGTTCCAACCAGCTCAGGACCAGCCTGGACACCAGCCACAGGCCCTGTGGGCTGCCACCCAGGTTAGGTGAAGCAGGGCCTTTAGAACATTTGTGAGCATCCTGAGAATTTCAGAAATCAGACATTCAAATACCTGTAAAGCCTTGGCCAGAAAGTGTTTGGACAACTGGCTACTCAGGACTGCAAAACATGACAGTGCAGGAGGCAGATGCAGCTTTGTACATCAAACACCAGCAAAAGAAAACTCATTACATTTAGAAATGGAAATATATTGTGAGAACACTCAAAATATCAGAATATACTGGAGAAATTCTTGCCCCTGGAACTCTGATGGCATCAGGAATGGCAGTGTCCCAAGGGAGTTTCACAGCCTGAGCAGGTGTGGGGTGAGGGAGAGCAGAAGCATCTGATGCTCTCCAGGCACAGGGATGCCAATTAAGGCAGGAGACCTCAGTGGTGCTCAAAGCATAACCAAGCAGTGCCCTCACAGTGAGATATATTTATTATTCAGCAATCAACCTCAAGGCAGCAGTGACAATGCACAAACCAGCAAACACAAGTGCTCATCTAGGCTTTACAACAGCACAGGTGCAGTAAAGACAGCCCTTGACTTCTCCTCATCCCCTATGGGAGAAACTACATCAAGGCCCTAATCGATGCTAACCATGGTTTTGTGGGGGTTTTTCTGGGGGGGGAAAGTGTTTGGACAAGGACGGGTTTAATCTCTGCCATTGTTCAACTCACAGACCACTTAGGATCACACAGACCTATGGAACCACACTGCCAAAGCCACCACTGAGCAGTCCTGCTCAGCTCTTGTTCCAAAGAGTCAAACAGGAGAGGATTCAGAAAGCTCTTTGAGAATAAAGCTGGGAAACTTGACTCAAAATGTAGAGCCTAAGGAAGCCAAATCTACTAGATTTTGTCAATTAAATGCTAATGAAATTAATTTTATCGTGGTCCAAGTACATCCACAGGAGTAAAAGATTGTGACAACAAATGGCTGACTAGGAAAATCCCAAATGAACTGTAAAGAGAATGTTGCTGTTCCACCCCCTGAAGCTCTCACTGAAATCAATGTCAGTTTTCTTAAAATAAAAAAGCAAGCAAGCCATGGTGAAGCTGGAATGTTTGGACTTAACATTAATAACTCTGCCATGATCTTCAGGCTGTGTCTCACCACAGAACCCAGACAAGATCCTCTTGGCTTCTTTTAATTTGAAGCCTATGAGCCTAACAAAGAGCATTTCTCTGAAGCACTGTAAGGCTTCCCACCATGACAAACAACCCTCACAGGCACCTCATCAGCGCTGAGCTCTTCCTCAGAGCCATTCCCCAGTATCCACATGAACTTCTGCAAGGCTGATTGCCACCAGCACCTGCCAGCCCTGATACCACCTGCATAACATTTTGTATTTATCTTTTATAGCTGTTTTATGGATTCCTGAAGTCGTAACCTAAACCAAACACCCCCACCCTGCCCCGTGGTAGCTGTGCCAAGGGGGAAGTGACAACTGGTGCCCAATGATGTCGTGACAGGGAAAGTCCAGCCCACCAAACACCACAGCTCAGGAACTTCCCATACCTGCTTCGTTAGTTTTAATGCTCCTGCTGCTCCCACCAGCCCCGATGGTATCAGGTGGCAGCACGTCCTGTGTCAGACAGTGACACATTTAATAGCATGTTGTGTGAAACAGCATTTCCGCCTGTTTATTTTAGCCCTGCTACATCATAGTTTCCTGTAAGAAACACAAAATTGATGCTCCCTCCTCGCTTTCTCCGACCTGCCCGTGACTTCACACACCAGTGTCATATCTCCTGCCAGCAAGCTTCTCCTCTGAGGTGGAGAAATGAAGGCTTTGCTTGCCCAAAAACCTGCTTGTCCTTGCTGCTCCTGCCCTTGCCTTTGGGATGGTGTAACCAGAACTGCCAGGGCACAAACTGCCAACCATTTATGCAGCAGCATAATGATGTTTTCTATTTCATTCTCTGCTCCTTTAATGTAATTCCAAAATATCCTTCTTAGGCTGCAGCGTGAAGTTGTTTTAAAAGAAACAATTCTGAGACACCAACAGCTCTCCCCTGAACAGTAAGAGGTGATGTTGAGTCAATTGCTGGGGTGTTTCGTTACCTTTTACCACACCAGTATTATCTGTCTCTGCAACTCCACAGTCTGGTTGGCTATCCTAAATAATTTAGGAATAAGTTTTCTTTCTCGAAATCACCATATTCAGGGGAAAAAAAAAAAGCAGCAAAGATGTCAGTCGAACCCACAAATAATCTCACCCCACTGTGACCACCAGCTGTTCATCCCTACCATTTTTTGACACCTTTTAGTCATTTCTTAAACCCAAAAAGGGTTTTTCAGGGAGGACCTTGGTAGAAGTTTGGCAAAACATAATGAAGTGGTCTGGGAATCGCACCTGCGTTGCCAGGGGACCCAGGACCACCTGAGAAACGACAGCCACATGCCTTCCCCCACAACCACCGCGACGCTCCCACCGCCATCACCTCGCATCCCCCAGCTTTCCCCGCCGTGCCACCCCCGGGCCCGCCGCGCTCTGTGCCGCGGC
>VXBA01001494.1:960898-974973 GCA_013399895.1 Serilophus lunatus
GCGGGAGTTTTGGGCGGGTGATAAGGGTGGTTCGGGTAATGTCAGGGGTGGAGGGGGCCCATGGGGCTGAAGGTGAGGTTTTGGGGGCCTGTGGAGGGAGAAGCAGTAGTTAAGGGGGACAAAGAGGGCCTAGAGGGGACTGGGGATTTGGGGGGCTCACCAGACTGGAGGAGAGCCTGCAGGGTATTGGAGGGTTCTAGGTCTGAAGGGGTGTTTGGGTGTCAGGGGTCTGAGGGCTTACAGACGTTCAGGGGAGCTCGCAGGGGTGGGCATGGGTTGCCAGGGAGCCCTCAGGGCTTGTAGGGAGTGTCAGGGATTGTTGGGGGTGACCCTGCAGAGTCTCTGCCCCAGCCTGGGACCCTGGGAGCTCCTATCCAGCTGCTGGAGTTGGTGCTCAAAGGACATTGGGTCCCCAGCCCCAGCGGGGAGGCTGAGCCTGTCCTTCCTCCTGTCCCTGCAGGTGGCTGGCATGTCGACTGGCTGTCACCTGGTGCCGGCAGAAGCTTCATGCAGAGCTGAAGATTGGCTCCTTCGGTTTCTTCTGGGCCCAGAACATCAGCCTCAAGTTCCAGCGGGAGCAGCAGACTGTGGTGGGTAACTGGGCAAGGGGTGGTTGCCAGCAGACAGGCAGGGAGGGTGGTTGCAGTCACTTCCAGGTTGGCAGCAAATCTATGGAGCCATAGTCCTGTTGGGCACCCATGGCTGATGCCAGGGCCTTCCTTCCATGCCCACACTTGGGGTTTTGGATGCTCTTAGTATGATCCCAGGCATTGGGAGTGGAGCAGGGACATCAGAATGAGTATCATAAGGCAGAGCCAGATTGTTTCTTCTCTGACCTACCTATATGTCCTTGCAGGAGATTGACAACATCTGGATCTCCAGTAAACTGAGCCGGGAGCTGCCGTATGTACCCCCACTCCAGCTCCCTGCCTGCTTGCTTGGGAGGTCTGGCTCACCCCTGGTCCTACTGCCTTTTCACCTTTCTGCCATCCCTATTTCCCCATGATCTGCTCTGTGAGGGAGTGAACCACTCTTTGAGGTGGCAGTGTCTTGCAGGTGCCCTTGCACCAGACCTGTATGTCCTTGGGTTGTGGGGCATCCCTGGTGATGGGGCCAGGTGTACCAAGTGTGAGCTCATGTAAGAGCTGCCCGTGCTGTCCTTCCACAGGCGCTACTTTGAGCTGTGTTTTGGTGAGGTGCGGATCCGCACTGATCTCCAGAAGGGTCCTGGGTTCCAGCCATCCGTCCCGGAGGCTCCCAAAGAAGCTGATGGAAATGAAAGCAGAGCAGACCTGACTCTTAAACCCTCCCTTCTGAGGCTCCTTAGCCAGGTAAGGCACTGATCAGAGGCTGCTGTGGGCTGTGCTGCTGTCGGATATCCCTCACCATAGCACCTTCCTCCCAGCTCTTTTCCATCCACATGGATTCCATCAACATCATGGTTCTGCACGTGGCCACCTCAGAGTCTCTCTGGCACATCCAGGCCAGCCAGACGCGTCTCCTTCTGAATGGCAATGGGAAGAGGTAACACTATGCTTGTACTGCTTTGCTTCAGGGGCATGGAGGCTCCTCCAACCCCAGCCTGGTATGTTTCCTCCCTCTGTCCTGCTCAGCAGCATCCCATGTCACCTGTGATGTGACACATTAACCTTCTCCAAGGCTGGCCTGGTTCTTTTTTTTGTCACAGGAAGCTTGAATGGTGTGTTCCCCAAAAAATATGTTGCTGTGGTGTGCATGGAGTTAGGGCATGCTCTGCTTTTGGGAGCACTTGGAGCAGGGACTTGGGGTCCCTGTGTCTCACAGAAAAGAGAAGGCAGGGAGTTGGTTTGGCAGAAGCAGTGTCCACATCCTCCCTCTATTGTCTGCTCTCCCCAGCCTGACCTGCGAGGTGAGCCTGACTAAGGTGAACAGCAAAGTCCTCCGGAGCAGCCAGCTGGTGAGTGCTAGAGAGTTCCACACTTGAAGCCTGGGCACTGGCTCCCTGGGATATCCTAAGGACCTATTCCAGTGTGTCCTTGAGGCTAGGCAATGCTGCAAGGCTCTGAGCTCCATGCTGGACACCTGCAGCACTTGCTGGCAGGTGTTGGGTGTCTGTCTCCATGTGCACTCCCTGCTGTGTCCCCACACAGGATGACACATGCCTGGCAGAGCTGGCCCTGGCGCTCTCCCTCTCCCTGGAGATCAGCAGCAAGCGGCGGCTGGTGGGTGTCCGGCTGTGTGTCCGGACGCTGCAGGCAGAGCTGCACGAGGGGCTTTTCTGCAGCCCCCTCCTGCACCATGTCACTGCCAGAGCCCAGCACAGCAGTGTGGGGGAAGAGCCCAGCACAGGTCAGGACAGGAACAGGGATAAGCTCCAGGCAGGGCAGGGGCTGGCAGCCCCCATGCTTGCATTGGAGCCAGAGGGATTTGGCTGTGCCATCACTCCCTCCCAGTGCAGTGTGGGGATTTGGGCCAAAGCCTTACCATGACTATGTTTTCCAGACTCTGAGGAGCCCTCAAAGTCTCTTCTGAGCAGGGACATGCTGCAGCTTATCCCCAGGAGGGTGGAGATGAAGCTGGAGAACATCAGCATGGTGCTGTCCATGAACAGCCAGAATAGGTAAGGAGGCAGGTGGAGGGGAGGCAGTCCTAGTGGTGATTAGTGCTGGAGACATGGACCTGGGGACAACTGTGCCATTCCCTGCTCATCCCCTGGCTCTACCAGACTGCAGAGAGCAAGTCCAAGAGCCCACCCTAATGGGAAAGATTGAGCTTGGCCTGAAGCTGGACTCCTGGGGAGGGAGGAAAGCATATGATCTGGTTCTCTAGTAGGACAGCCTGATGGGATCCTCTGCTTATGCGATGAGAGTGCTGAGCTGGGCTGCAAATGGTCACTGGCTGGTGTCTTTGTGCCAGTATGCTGATCAGCTAGTGATGAGAGATGAGGAGATGCAGGACATTGTGGTGCAGTTCCCTCTGGCAGTGTCTCCCTGCTTCTTACAGGCACCTCACCTGGAGCCTGAAGCTGCTGCAGTTTCTATATCAGCGTGAAGAGGAGCAGATCCCGCTGCGCAACTTCACGCCCACCTCAGACCTGGACCAAATGAGTGTAGACCTCCAGCTGGAGGGCAAGTAGCCAAGAGGGTGCTCACAGGACAGGGTTGCCATCGCTGCCCTCTGTCACCTCTCACTTCTGCTCCTCTTTCTCCCCAGATGGCCTTCTCCTCTCCCAGAGCCGCCAGCGCATCGTGTGCCTCAACTCCTTGAAGACTAGCCTGCAGGTGAGTGAGTGCTGGGCACGCTCCTGTCCACCAGGGGTGGCTGGTTTTGCTCCTGGCATGTTTTTTTTTGCCACCTGGCCCTCTCCCTGCTCTAGGTCACAGCCATTGACCTCTCAGCTGCTGTTCTGCTCAACACCTGCATCATCCACTACCGTCACCAAGAGTTTTCACACTGGCTGGGACTGTTGGCACAGGAATACAAGTGCCGGGCAGTGCCTGTCCCCAGCCAAGGGCACAAGGGAAGGTAAACTTGGCCTCAGCACAGCTGCTGGTATCACAGTTTGTTTCCTCTTGTCACACTCTGGCAGGGTGCCTGGGCACTGAGCACCTTCTCCACCCTGTGCGCGGCCTGTGGGATGGGGAGGCTGGTATGGAGTGTGGGAGGCAATCGGGGAGCCCCTGTGGAGAGGACATCCCTCTGGGCCTGCTCCCTGCTAGGCTCCTTGGCCCACAGCTCCAGTAACAGCCCATCCCTCCTTGTCCCATGCAGGAGCTATCCCCAAATCATAGCGCCCATCATCCTATGTGCCTCGCTGTCCAACGTCAATGTGTCCGTACAGCTGGGGGACACACCACCCTTTGCCTTGGGCTTCAATTCCATCTCTGCAGGTACGGGCTGGCATCAAGGTGGCTGCTGGGCTCTTCCTGGGGGTAGGTGGCTGTGCCAGAGAGGCACCAGGACAAGCATGGGGAGGGCCATGCTTCCCCTGTCCTTGTTCATGTCTGTGTGTGGCCAGGGGCTGTGGATCCCTGTCTGGTTGTGTCTGGGTTGCCTGTGTTTGGGCAAGCCCTGCCCACATTCATCCCCTCCTCTCTGCCCACAGACTACCAGCACCTGCGGCCCCAGAGTGTGCACCAGCGAGCAGTGCTGGCCGTGGACCACCTGTGCTGGCGCGTGGGCAACGATTCACACATCCAGCGTGCCCCACATCCCCCCAACATGCACGTGTGGGGAGAAGCCCTCATCCTCGACTCCTTCAACCTCCAGGTGGGAGCAAGGGTGGCTTTCAGGGGAGAGACACCTGTCTCCACCTCCATGTAGGTGTCACAGGGACATCCTGCAGCCTGAGAGTGATGATCCTGTTTGTCCTTCAGGGCAGCTACAACCAGCCCCTGGGCATGTCCAGCACCCAGTCGGATACGCTCTTCCTGGACTGCACCATTCGGGGATTGCAAGTGGAGTCGTCAGACACCTGCACTGAGTGCTTGGCCAGGGTCCTGCCCCTGTTCTGTCCGCTGCCTGGTGAAGCTGACCTTGCCAAGCCCTCTGCCTCCAGTGAGCCCTGGGGGCTGCTCTGGAAGGTGGATCTGAAGGTGGAGGATGTGAACCTTTTCACACTCTCGGCCTTAGTGGGTAAGTAGCATCCAGGCCGATTCCAGATGGCTGTCCTGGAATAACCCCGCAGTCAGGAGTCTGGCATGTTGTGGTGTGCTTCCTCCATGCCTCCAGCACTGACATGCTGTCTCTGTAGGTGCCCTGGAGCTGCGTCTGGACACGCTGACTGTCCTGGGAAGTGCTGAGAGCTGCACAGTCAGTGTGCAGGGCATGGTGCTGGCCTTGGTGAAGAGCATCACTGAGAAGATGCAGCCGTGCTGCAAAGCTCCTGCCATCCCCAACCCAGTTGCCAACCTCTCCATGCTCTCTGTCACCTACCACAGCAGCATCCGCTCCCTGGAGGTTGGTTTAGGCATCAGGCCACTGTTTCATCCTATGCTGGTGGGACTGGGGTGGATGGATTAGGGGGAGGATTGGCTGGTACTGAAAGGTGCTGGGAAGGAGAACAGGGTTGTGCTGGCCCTGGCAGTGATGTGGTGCCTGCTCGCTCTCTCTGGTGCAGGTCCAGTGCGGTGAAGGGCTGGCAGTGCTGTGGAGCCCTCCTGACCACATGCACCTGTACCATCACACCCTGGCCACCCTGCAGTGCCACGAAGCCTTGCGGAGCGCCCTCGGCCACAGAACGCTTCCCTCCCTGCCCCCAGAGAGCCCCACGTCCCACCCAGCCACCCCTACCGAGTCACTGGGGCCCCTCCAGCCAAAAGGGCCCCCTCCCAAAAGACTCCTGTCCCTGTCCCTGGAGCTGAGCTCCGCCAAGATCACAGCCTTTGTCTCTGAGGCCAACTACATCAGCCTGGCTGCCGAACGCACCTCGGTAAGCTGGCATGGCAGTGCCCTGCATGGCTACTGCCCCGAGCTGGCTGCCGGCTTTGATGGACACAGCATCTTTAGCTTCAAGGAAGTTGAGGTGAAGCTGCTGCCAGAGCTGGAGGAGGTCGTCCGGCATCGCGACGCCTTCCCCACCTTGCGCACCCTCCGCAACCGTGGCTGGGCCTTCTCCTTTGCCAGCGTGACCATCGAGTTCCCCTACCAGTATGACTTCTCCCGCACACTGGATGCTGCTGTGGGTGTGCAGAAGTGGCTGAAAGGCCTTCACAGGCCTGGGCGCCCCACCAGCACAGTGCTGCCCCCCGACCTTCTGCTCAAAGTGACCCACTTCTCCTGGGTCTTCCTGGATGATGTCTTTGAGGTCAAGTTACGAGACAATTACGAGCTGATGAAGGATGAGAGCAAGGAGAGTGCCAAGCGCCTGCAGCTCCTAGATGCCAAGGTGGCTGCGCTGCGGAAGCAGCATGGTGAGCTGCTGCCTGCCCGCAAGATCGAGGAGCTCTATGCCTCCCTGGAGAAGAAGAACATCGAGATCTACATCCAGCGCTCACGGCGGCTCTACGCCAACACACCCATGCGGAGGGCCCTCCTCACCTGGACTCTGGCCCACCTGGAGCTGGTGGCCATGGCAGATGAGTCCTTCCATGGTACAGAGCGTGTGTTGGAGCAGATGAGGGACGTGGATGATGTCAGCCCATTCCCTCCTGAGGGTCTGGAGATGGTCACTCAATGGTGCCGCATGATGAAGGGCACAGTTGGCAGCTTCTTTGGTGAGTTGCTTCCTGTGAGCGTGCCCTTGGGGGACAGCACGATGGCTGCATGGCCTGGGCTCCCAGGACAGGAACCTGCTAGCACCATTTGTAACCAAGCAGGGAACACAATTTTTGCAGGTTCAAGGGAGTGGGAAGGGGGCAGAGATCCTACTGTGTGGCTCAGAGTGGGTGACTGGGGCCGTGTTCCTTTGTTGCCTCATCTCTCAGCCCTTCCTCTGCCCCGCAGTGCGGATCCGTGACTACCCTCGCTACCTCTTTGAGATCCGGAACTGGCAGCTCTCCGGGCGGTTGATCGGGGCCGAGCAGTGTGGCCAGGCCTGCTCACGGCGCCACCAGGTTCTGAAGCTGGGGCTGCCCTGGGGAGATGCAACAGTGGAGAGGAACATGCCCCCCTTGAAGTTCTACCATGACTTTCACTGTAAGAGCTGGAGGAGCGGGGGGCTCTGTGCCAGGGTAGGGACAGGGCTGCATGGGATGTGCAAATGGTTGAACCAACCTCTGTGTTTCCAGCTGTGATCTCCCAATATACCATTGTGTGGGGGCCCTGCTGGGACCCAGCCTGGACCCTGATCGGCCAGTGCGTGGATCTTCTCACTAAGCCCTCAGAGGACCCCAGTGCCCCGTTGCCCTGGTGGGACAAGAGCCGCCTTCTTTTCCATGGAGATTGGCACATGGACATTGAACAGGCCAACTTGCACCAGCTGGCCACTGAGGTGGGTGCTGCTGGGATGGGGAACAGAGCATGCCATGGGGTCAGCTCACACCTGCCTCTCCTCATGCTTGTCCTTGCAGGATCCCTACAACACTACAGAGAACATGCACTGGGAGTGGAGCCAACTCTCCTTCCACTGGAAGCCTGGGCAGTTTGTCTTCAAGGGCAGCCTGGATGTCAATGTCCGGACAGCCTCCAAGTGAGTGTGGGCCCAGGAGTGTAGAGACCCCCCTCCAATGCTAGGGAGTGACTGGGGTCTCTTCGCATTCAGGTATGATGACTGCTGCTTCCTGCACCTGCCTGACCTGTGCATGACGCTGGATCTGCAGTGGCTGTGCCACGGGAACCCCCATGACCACCATGGTGTGGTGCTGCGCTCCCCCGAATTCCTGCCCGAGGTGCCAGTGGGGCAGCAGTATGACTCCTACCGTGCCTTCCGCTCTGAGAACCTCAACCTCTCCATCCGGATGGACCTGACACGGCCCAGTAAAGGTGAGTGACAGGACTGGGGATTTCTTGGGAACAAGGGGGATGGGGCAGAGCATGCTGGTTGGAGCATCCTTATTTGTTGTGGGTTGGGTGCTGCCATGCCCCTCCTCACAGTACTGACAGCAGGTGTATTCTCAGAGCATTCCCAGCCCCGGATCCTGCTCTACAGCAGCACCCTCCGCTGGATGCAGAATTTTTGGGCCACGTGGACCAGTGTGACACGGCCTATCTGCCGTGGGAAGCTCTTCAACAACATGAAACCCAGCAAGAAGAAGCTGGGGCAGCATTACAAGCAGTTGTCCTACACTGCGCTCTTCCCCCGGCTGCAGGCAAGTCCCAGGGATGGGAGTCTGGTGTTATCTCTCTGCTCTGGCTGCGCTGGGCTCTCAGCCCTTGCTCTCTGCTCCCTTGCAGGTGCATTACTGGGCCTCCTTTGCGCAGCAGCGGGGGATCCAGGTGGAGTGCTGCCAGGGACACATCTTCACTCGCGGCACCCAGCGGCTCATCCCACAGGGTGAGTGGGAATCCTGCCAGCAGCACTTCCAGGCATGGCAGTGCCCCAGCTGACCCCTCTCCCTGTCCCACAGCTGGCACAGTGATGCGACGCCTCATTTCGGAGTGGAGCATCACGCAGATGGTGAGTGACCTGAGCCAGGTCACCGTGCACCTCATGGCCTCCACTTGCGATGAGAATGCCGACCACCAGCTCGACACCCTGGTGAAGAAAACTCACCTGCTGAGCCTGTCCTCCCTCACCTATCAGCGGCACAGCAACCGAACAGCTGAGGAGGTACCGCTGCAAACACAGGGCATGGCAGCCTGTGCTGGCTTGGTGGCGTCCCCAGGACAAGGGGACCTTGGTTGTTGGATGCAGTGGAGAAGGAATTCAGCTGGAGAGGAGAGAGCCTGCAGGGCCTCTGATCTTCCAAGCACCTGAGCTTGTTCCACCCACAGCATCCCTGGCATGGACCCATGTTGGGGCCTCTGGGGTAGTCTCTTGTCCCCACGCTCTGCCTGCAGGGCCTGGCAGGGCTCCTAGGCCCTGTGTGTGAGGCTGCTGGTCAGAGGTTGGTGGTAGCTTTGCCATGCTGAGGCTCTTACCCTTTGTGTCCAGGAGCTGCCCCTGCGTGATGGGGATGATGGTTTCCACACACACCAGCTGCACTTGGTGGACCTACGGGCATCCTGGACCACCACGAACCGGGACATCGCCTTCGGCCTCTACGACGGCTACAAGAAAGCAGCTGTGCTCAAGCGCAACCTGTCCACTGAGGCCCTGAAGGGGCTAAAGATTGACACACAGTTGCAGGCCAAGAAGCTGAAGCGGGGCCCGCTCTCTGCTCACTCCATCCCTGCCAGAGTGACCGCTCCCGTCACCAGCGGCCGTCCCGAGAGAGCCTCTTCAGGAGGTGAGCAAGGCGGGGAGGGGGAAAACTCATAGCCCAAAGCCATGCCTGCCTTCACCCTGTACCTCCCAGCCAGCCCTCTGCAGCCTTGCACTGACCTTTTCTCTGTTCTCAGGGGCTTACATGCTGCAGAAACTTATTGAGGAGACAGACAAGTTTGTGGTATTCACAGAGGAGGAGTCAGGAGCCAGCGAGCAGCTCTGCGGCATCGCTGCCTGTCAGACCGACGACATCTACAACCGCAACTGCCTCATTGAGCTGGTGAACTGCCAGGTACCTACCTGTCCCTATGGCCTGGCTGTGAGAGGGGCTGTGCCTGGCCCAGAAAGGTCTGTCCAAGCCCCAGGGTTTCTCCCTTCCCTCACAGATGGTTCTGCGTGGTGCAGAGACAGAGGGCTGTGTGATTGTGTCCGCCGCGAAGGCCCAGCTGCTGCAGTGCCAGCACCACCCCGCCTGGTATGGGGACACACTGAAGCAGAAGACGTCCTGGACGTGCTTGCTGGATGGCATGCAGTACTTTGCCACAACAGAGAGCAGTCCCTCCGAGGGGGAGCATGGACAGCTCTGGCTGGAGGTGAGAGGCTGTGGGGCTGTGATGGATGAGCTGGGTGGGGGACGGGCAGTGCCGTCAGTGCCCTGGCCAAGGCAGGAAGAGCAGGGACAACCAGTGGTGCCTCCTTGCCTCCTCAGGTGAAAAACATTGAGGAGCATCGGCAACGGAGCCTGGACTCAGTGCAGGAGCTGATGGAGAGTGGGCAGGCAGTGGGGGGCATGGTCAGCACCACCACAGGTACTGCCCACAGCACTGACTGCTGTGCCTACCCCAGTCCCGATCGCGTGTGACCCCAAGGCTGGTGGAGCTGAGAGCACCTGCCCTGTCCCTGCATGGCTCTAGGAGCCGGCTGATGCTCCGAACCCTGCACCATGAAGTCCCCAGCTTGCTGGGAGGTGGGTCACTGACTTTGGTGCCTCCGCCTACCCGCAGACTGGAATCAGCCCTCAGAAGCCCAGCAGACCCAGCAGGTTCAGAGGATCATCTCTCGCTGCAGTTGCCGCATGTACTACATCAGCTACAGCCATGACATCGACCCTGAGCTGGCCACGCAGATAAAGCCCCCTGAGACTCCTGCCAACCAGGAGAAGGAGGATCTGCTGAAGAAGCAGGAGGGTGGGTACATCCAGGCAGTGTGCCTTGGGAAGTAGAGCTCTGGGCTGACCCAGAGCTGCCTAACTCCAGGGATGGTCTGTTTTGGCCCTGCTGAGGTCAGAGGGATGCCTACAGAGGGGTCCCCAGCCCCTGCAGTGTACCAGATGGTGCTGGACATGCTATGCTTGCTGGAACCACTGTAACCACCATCCATCTCTGGCTATGCTGAGGCCCCACTTGCCCTTTTGTGTCCCTGCAGGAGCTGTGGACACCTTCACACTGATCCACCACGACCTAGAGATCTCCACCAACCCTGCACAGTATGCCATGATCCTTGACATAGTCAACAACCTGCTGCTGCATGTGGAGCCCAAACGAAAGGTACCCACAGAACTTCAAGTCACATGTCACTCACTGCACTCAGACAGTACTAAACTTCCTCTATCCATGTGTCCAGGAGCACAGTGAAAAGAAACAGCGGGTACGCTTCCAGCTGGAAATCTCCAGCAACCCCGAGGAGCAGCGCAGCAGTATCCTACACCTGCAAGAGGCTGTGAGGCAGCACGTGGCCCAGATCCGGCAGCTGGAGAAGCAGATGTACTCCAACATGAAGGTGAGCCCGCATCTAGGCAGTGCCTGCTTCCCTGGGATCCCTACTCCCAAGCAGAGGGTGTTGAGGGTTGTCTGTCCTTCAGTCCTTGAAGGATGACAGCAAAAATGAGATCCTGCTCGACCTGAACCACAGGCTGCAGCAGCAGCTGAGCCAGGAGAAAGCTGACCTGCAGCTGGAGAGTGAGGAGCTGAACATACTGATCAGGTAGGACAAAGGGGAATTGCTTCAAACTGAGAGCAGGTTGGGATTGGATGTTAGGAAGAAGTTATTCCCTAGGAAGGTGGTGAGGCTTTGGCATAGGTTGCCCAGAGAAGCTGTGGCTGCCACATCCTGGAAATGTTGAAGGCCAGGTTGGATGGAGCTTAGAGCAATTTGGTCTAGTGGGGTCTTCCTTACCCATGGCAGGGGGCTGGAACTGGATGGCCTTTAAGGTTCCTTCCAACTCAAACCATTCTATGATTTTATAATCTCTAGCTTCCCCAACACTGTGTCCCCCTTACTCAGGACTCCCACATTCCAGTGCTCTCCTCCCTGCTTCAGGTGCTTCAAGGACTTCCAGCTGCAGCGAGCCAACAAGATGGAGCTGCGAAAGCAGCCGGAGGACGTGAGTGTGGCACGGCGGACTGAGTTCTACTTCGCTCAGGCCCGCTGGCGCCTGACAGAGGAGGATGGGCAGCTGGGCATAGCTGAGCTGGAGCTCCAGCGCTTCCTCTACAGCAAGGTGTGGAGTTGGCCAGAGGTACCCGCATCCCCCGAGCTGGGGACAGGGACATGGGGGGCTGATGGGTTTGTCCGCACAGGTCAACAAGTCTGATGACACGGCCGAGCATCTGCTGGAGCTGGGCTGGGTGACAATGAACAACCTCCTGCCCAACGCTGTGTACAAGGCAAGTGGCAGCCTTGGGGAGCAGCTCTGCATCCTGGGGACATGAGAGGCCTGGCCAGAGTCCTCACGCCAGCCACCCATCCTCTTCCCTGCAGGTGGTGCTGCGTCCTCAGAGCTCCTGTCAGTCTGGCCGGCAGCTGGCACTGAGGATTTTCAGCAAAGTCCGGCCACCCGTGGGAGGCATCTCCATCAAGGAGCATTTTGAGGTGCCAAGGCCAGGCTGGGAGCTGCCAGGTTCCCCGTGGGGCAATGGGCAGCATGTGCCTGGCTCTGACATGTCGCTCTCCACAGGTGAACGTGGTACCTCTCACCATCCAGCTCACCCACCAGTTCTTCCACAGGATGATGGGTTTCTTCTTCCCTGGACGTAATGTGGAGGAGGAGGAGGTGGGGGATGAGGAAGATAAGTCCAAGCTGGTGACAACAGGTAAGAGGCTCATGATCACCCTCCTCCCTGGGTGTCCTTGAGCAGCTCTGGCTGTGTGTCTAGGTTAGGTTTGTGGGCAGCTGCTGGCAGGCAGTGTGTTGAGGAACAGGGGTTTGTGGTCTCCCCTGTGGATGAGGAGCTGGTGGGAGGGTCTGGATCATGGCTAACCCCCAGCTGGACACCAAGTCACCACCTCCCACCCTTTTTTCCCTAGGGATCCCTGTGGTGAAGCCACGGCAGCTGATCGTGGCCGATGACTCACTGGGCCCAGGGAAGGGAGTTGCTCAGGGACTGAATCGGACATCAGGGGTCAGAAGATCATTCCGAAAAGCACCTGAGGTACTTCCTGCTGCCTTGAGGGAGGAATCTGGGGGAGCTCTGCCGTGGTATCAGTTCATTTTTCCTTGGCTGCAGAGCCAGGCAGTCATGTCCTCCCCCACTTGGTTGTCTGTTTTCTCCTGCTCCCTCCCACCATGAGGATTTGCATCCTTTACAACCAGGCGCCTGCATGCTTGATGTGATCCCTGCAGCATCTCATATTTCTAACACCATGCCAGAGCAGCTCTCACCGCTCCCTGGTGAAGCAATGGCATGGCCTAGTGCCCGGCTGTCCTTTCCCTGCTGATTCCTGGCTGTGTCCCCTCTCCTTCCCTTCTGCTCATGGCTCCTGCTCTGTCCCCAGCATCCTGTGGATGATATCGACAAGATGAAGGAGCGTGCAGCCATGAACAACTCCTTCATCTACATCAAGATCCCGCAGGTGCCACTCTGTGTCAGCTACAAGGTGTGAGGCTGGTGGGTTAGAATGTGCTGGGGGTGGCCTGGGGCATCATCCCACGCTGCCTGACACCCCTGTCACCCAGGGTGAGAAGAACAGTGTGGACTGGGGTGACCTGAACCTGGTGCTGCCGTGCCTGGAGTACCACAACAACACGTGGACGTGGCTGGACTTTGCCATGGCAGTGAAGAGGGACAGCCGCAAAGCTTTGGTGGCACAGGTATGCGGGACCCCATCCCCCTTCCAGCTCTGGAGGCTGACAGAGCTGCTCTGCCCAGATCAGAGGTGGAAACCCCAGGGTGGGTGGCACATGCTCTGGAGTGTGAAGCAGAGGCACTGGCTCAGCAGCTCAGGCTCTCGCCCCTGCCAAGGGGCCCATGTGTGGCCATCGGGTCTTGAGCCCCCTAAATTCCCGGGGCAGGTTATCAAAGAGAAGCTACGCCTGAAGCCAGCAGCAGGTGCAGAGGCCCGAGGGAAGCTGGAGAATAAATCAGATGGGACCATCCAACAGCAGGAGGAGGACGAGAAGGCGCGTCTGCTCATTGGGCTGAGTGTGGGCGAGAAGAACCCCAGCAAGAAGTCGATCTTTGGCAGACGCAAATGACAGCAGCACCCGGCAGGCCGGGAAGAGACTGGGGTGCCCTGTGCTCTCCCCTTGGGGGGAGCACCATTACAGCAGAGTGGGGGCTGTGCTGCTTGACACAGCGATGCCCAAGTCAGGGATTAGCCACATGCAGGCCCTCGGCAGCCCTGTCGCTGCAGGGCAGGATTGCAGCAGGACAGGGATGTGGGGCAGAGGGTGCTCCAGGGCTGCTTTGTGGAGTGCAAACCCTTGTGCCAAGGGCTCCCACGAGCTTCCCCCCTCCCTGCTGTGCGGGTACTGGGCCCAGCCCCTGGGCCTGGTGAAGCAGCAGGATCGCTCCAGCCTGGGAGAAGGGGGAATGGGAGAGAGTTTAAATAAAGAGTTTTTAATTTGGAACAGTCATGGACTAGTGGCTTGTTTCTCACCTCCTTGTTCAGCCTACAGTGCCCCCCTCTCAGCCAGACAGCACCACATCCGTGGGGGCTTCACCCTTCCTTGGGTTGCTCAGGGCACCCACTTTGAGGGCTCAGGGTACCCCTGTATCAGCCACCACCCTGGGCTCAGCCTGTACACGTAGCCCTCTCACGTCTCCATGAAGTCCATCCGGGGCCAGGCTGGGGCTCAGCAGGGGCTGCAGGCACTGCCTTAGGGTTGCAGCAAGTGGGGTGCAAAGGGAGGAGGAAAGGTTGAGGGGGGAACCCCAAAGTGTGCAAGGGAGGGTACTGGAGGGAGGGCAGGATTAGGCACGGGGCACATGGGCAACCCTGAAGTGTGTGTGAAGTGGGGGAGATCTGCATCAGGGACAGGATCAGTCACGGGTAGGTGAGCAACCCCAAA
>VXBA01001494.1:976529-998581 GCA_013399895.1 Serilophus lunatus
CGGGCTCGCCCCGCCCCCCCCCCCCCCCCCCCGCCCGTGCACGTGTCCCTGCCGCCCGCACACGTGTCCCCGCACACGCGCACGCTCCCCCCGCGCCGCCCGCTGCCCCGTGGGGATCCAGGCGCTCTGCTGCTGGCTCCCATCTCCCACCCCCGCACCCACCACAGGCATGAGGATGGGGGGGAAAGGGATGGACACAAGCCACAGTGGGGCAGGGGCCAGTGTGGGGATGAACAAAGCACCTCAGCTGTGGTGCCTACCTGCCCCCAGTGGCTCTGTCACCTCATTCTCTGCGCAGTTTACACGTTCCCAGTGCCTGTGTGACTCCAAGGACTATGTGGCTTTGGTACCTGTGTGGCCACAGTGCCTATGCCACCTTGGAGCTCATGTGACCACGGTGCTTGTGTGTTTACAGTGCTCACATGGCTCTAGTGCCCACGTCACTGTGGTACATGGCCTCAGTTCTTGCATGCTCCCATGCCACCTTAGTCATAACGTGGTGCCCATACTGGCCTGGTGCTTGTGCCACCTTGGTGCCAGTGTGGTCCTGGCGCTTGTGCTACCCAGCTGCCCTTATAATCCCAACACTTGCATCACGTCAGTGCTTGGCCATGGTGCCCATCTCACTGGGGTGCATGGCCCCAGTGCCCTCCCTAGTCCTGTGTGCCCATGCCACGCCGGTGTCCCTTGTGACAGCCTGGCCCTGTGGGACAGCCCATCAGTAAGTCATGTCACCTGTCCCTGGCAGTGTGCACCTACTGCAGCACTGGGGACCTGTACGCGCTGTGGCGCGCTGCCGGGTGCTTCGCCGAGGCCACCGTCCGCCTGTTCGCCGCCGAACTGGTGCTGGTGCTGGGTGAGTGACCTGCCATGCTGGGGACAGCCACCACTGTCCTCACCAACGGGGAGCTGCAGGCAGGGTCAGCCATTCCCGGGATAGGCAGCTGCCTGCTTGGTGCCCTGGGGGTGACCATGGGCACCATGCTGGGAGGGGGCATGCGGCACTGATGGCTCTGTCTTCTCCCCAGTGTACCTCCACGACCTGGGCATCATGCACAGAGATGTGAAGGTGGGTGGCAGCAAGGCTGGGGGGCTGGGGTGCTCAGTGACTGTCTAATTTCAGATGGAGAACATCCTCTTGGATGAAAGAGGTAAGAGCCTAGTGGTACCGCTGTGGGGACACCTGATTTGTGGGGACAGCCTGTCCATGGGGACACTGTCTCTGTGGGCTTCTACACCATGTCTGGCCCCACAGGACACCTCAAGCTCACTGACTTTGGCCTCTCCCGGTACCTGCAGTGGGGTGAGCGAGCCCACACAATCTGTGGGACCCTGCAGTACATGGGTAAGGGGGCAATGGGAGGCTGTGGTGGGTGTCACAGCCCCCTCCCCAGGCACTCATCAACTTATCCCCACAGCCCCAGAGGTGTTGAGCGGGGGGCCCTACAGCCACGCGGCCGACTGGTGGTCCCTGGGAGTCCTGCTCTTCGCCCTGGCCAGTGGGGAGGTGAGGACCACAGGGTGGGAGGTATAGGGGCACCCCACGTTGATGCTGAATTCACTCCATGATTCCTCAGTTCCCTGTGGCGCCGGCGGGGGACCATGTGGCCATGCTGGAACGTGTCAAACAGAGCAGCTATGAGAGTCCACCGGCCTCCAGCCCTGAACTGTCCCGGCTGCTTGCCGAGGTAACCCTCCTGCCTGGATTTTGGGGCCTCAGTGGCCCTGCAGGTTGGGTGTCAGGGTCTCCATCGCTCACTGTTCTCCCTGTCTCCAGCTGCTGTGCCACAACCCCCTGTACCGCCTGCGTTACCTACATCACTTCCAGGGCCACCCCTTCTTCCGTGGAGTGGCCTTCGACGCTGACCTGCTGCAGAAGGACCCGGTGGTGGTGGCAGTGGCCCCGCGGCTCCCTGAGCAGCCCCCGCCTGACCCCGCCACCTTCGCCGACTTTGACTACGACCTGGACGCCTCTCCGGACCGGCCCTGGCCTGGCTGAGCCACCACGGCTGGGACCCTCGCCATCGCTCAGGGACAGCCCCCCACCCCCGTAGCGGGTCGGATCCCGCTGGGCCGGGTCCCCCAAGGGGTACCCCCCCAACCTCATCCCCGGGTACCTCAACTCTGTACCTCTCCCCGCGGGAGCAATAAACCCGAGAGCCGCGGGCACTGCTGGAGGTGCTGCCCTGACTGCTGCGGGACCACCCGGGGAAAGCGGGAGCACTGGGGTGGGGGGTGCGTGTCTGAACCCCACTTCCTTCGGGTCGGGGTTGGGGCAGGTCTGGGGGGCGGTGTAGGGCTGGTTCCCCCGGGGCAGGCACTGGGGGAGCCCCGGTGGAGCCGGGTCGGTCGGTCCGTCGGTCGGTCCGTCGGTCGGTCCGTCGGTCGGTCCGTCGGTCGGTCCGTCGGTCGGTCCGTCGGTCGGTCCGTCCGCGGCGCAGGGGATGGGGCGTGACCGTGAGCGAGGCCACGCCCACTCCGCCTTCCGCCACGGGGCAAAGCCCCGCCCCTAACGCCCGCCCCTCGGGGGTGACGTATGCGCCGAGCAGCCAATCACAGCCGCGCGCGGTTTTCAAACCGGCGGCTCGCGGGCAGCGGCGGAAGCGGCCACCGGGGACCGGGGACTGGGACCAACCGGGCGGCTCCGGAGCAGAGACCGGGCCCGGGGCCATGCAGGCCGCCAAGATCCTCGCCGTGAGTGTGGGCCGGGGCGTGGGGGCGGTTTGCGTGTCGCGGTGAAGCGGCGGAGCCACACCCGGGGGTAGATGCCGGAGGGGGCGGAGGAGGGTTGCGGCCTGGAGCACTCAGGTATCTCTGTACGTGGTAGGGGGACCACACACACATGTATATGCTGCCGCCGGTGACCCCCGGTGCCCCCCCCCAGGCGCAGAAGCGGCCCAGGCGCACTCCCCTGCAGGAGCTGCAGCTGCAACAGGGCGCCGACCGGACCAGCCTGACCCCGCTGCTCCGCCGGCTGCGGCTCAAGGTGGGTGTGCGGGGGGGTAACGAACGGAACGGGGAGGGCTGCTGGGCTCTGCTGGAATTGGCGATACTGGGGGGGAGGGGGGGTACTGAGGCAGTGGACGAGCGTATCTCCCGGGGTGGGGGAAATGATGAGACTGGGCTGCCGGGTGAAGGGATGAAGGGCAGGGCTGCCCTGACCTTCTGTTTTCTCCAAATGCCCTGTAGGACCATGACTGCCCCACGCCCGTGTCCTGCACCCGGGGCCCCCGCAGCAGTGGCACCCCAGGACCCCCGCGAAGTGCTGCCCTGGTCCCACCCAGCAGCTCCACCCCAATGCCTTGCACCCCGAGACCCCGCAGCAACACCAATTTGAAGCCCCTCAGGATTTCCACTCTGGGCCTCAGCAACTCTGAGCTCCCCGGGACTCTTACCCTTAAGCCTGATACATCTGAGGCCCCCAGCAATCCCACCCATATTCCTGGTGCCTTGGTGCCCCCCAGCAGCACCAGCCCAGAGGCCCCTGTCAGTCCTAGCCCAGGGCCCAACACCCCAAAGCCCCCCAGCACCGTGTCAGCTCCTCGGTGCAGCGTGGTCCTGGGGCCCAACAACATGGTGCCACCCAGCATCACTGTGCCAGCCTCCCTGTGCAGCTCTATCTTAGGAGCCAGCACTCCAGAGCCTCCTGACAATACTGTGCCAGTCTCCCTGTCCTTCTCCATCCCAGTGCCCAGCACCCCAGAGACCCCTGGCAGCACAGTGCCAGCCTCCCTGTCCAGCTCCATCCCAGTGCCCAGCACCCCAGAACCTCCTGACAACACTGTGCCAGTCTCCTTGTCCAGCTCCATCCCAGTGCCCAGCACCCCAGAACCTCCTGACAACACTGTGCCAGTCTCCCTGTCCAGATCCATCCCAGTGCCCAGCACACCAGAGTCCTCCAAAAACACTGTGCTAGCCCCTGTGTGCAGCCCAGTCCTGAGGCCCTGCACCCCAGAGTCCACTGGCAGCACTATGCCAGCCCCACTGTGCAGCCCAATGCCAGTACCCAGCACCCCAGAGTGCCCTGGAAGCACTGTGCCAGCCTCCCTGTGCAGCTCTATCTTAGGAGCCAGCACTCCAGAGCCTCCTGACAATACTGTGCCAGTCTCCCTGTCCTTCTCCATCCCAGTGCCCAGCACCCCAGAGTCCCCTGGCAGCACCATGTGCAGCCCAGTCCTGGGGCCCTGCACCCTGGACTCCCCTAGCAGCACCACCCCAGGGCTCCCCAACATCACTAGTTCAGTGCCTTGCACCCCAGACTCCATAGGCATCACTGCTCTAGCACCCTGTATCTCTGGGTCCCCTGGCAGTGCCAGCACAGCCTCCTGTACCCCAGGGCCTCCTGGCACCAGCTCCACCCCACAGAAAGCACCTTTTCTTGGGTGGCGAGCAGCAGCCTCAGACTTTTCCTGCAGCCCTGTGGCCTCCCAGTCTCCATCTGATGATGGGAGTGCTGGTCCTCTGCCTTGTCAAAGCACCCCTGAGGGAGCTGAATCCCTCAACCCTGCCCCCGCAGAGCAGAGCCCACCTGGACTCCCTCCCATTGAGGCAAGTGGGTCGGAGCCTGCCAGGTCTGAAGCAACTGTCACCCCTGTCACCTCTCCTGAGTCGGCCCTGGGTGCTGTGTCCTGGGTGTTGCCACTGGTGTGGCTGGAGAAGACCCTCAATGCCTCATCCCTGCTGGAATCCCTGCGGCACAGCCTGCCCCTCCACACACCACGGCAGGATACTGGCAGCCACACGACCCCTGTGCCCACCGCGGTCACTGGTACTAGTACAACCCCTGTGCCCACCGTGGCTGCTAGCACCAGTGCAACCCCTGTGCCCACCATAGTTGCTGGCACCAGTACAACCCCTGTGCCTACTATGGTTGCTGGCACCAGTACAACCCCTGTGCACACCATGGTTACTGGCACCAGTACAACCCCTGTCCCCACCATGGTTGCTGGCACTAGCATGACCCCTGTGCACACCATGGTTACTGGCACCAGTACAACCCCTGTGCCCACCATGGTTGCTGGCACCAGTATGACTCCCGTGCACACCGTGGTTGCTGGCACCAGTACAAGCCCTGTGCCCACCACAGTCACCAGCACCAGCATGACCCCTGTGCCCAGTGTAATCCCTGGCACCAGTACGACCTCCGTGCCCACTGCGGTTGTTGGCACCAGCACAATCCCAGTGGCTACCACGGCCATCGGCACCAGCATGACCCCAGTGCTCACTGCGGCCACCGGCACATTCATGAGCCCCCGGGACCTCTGGGAGAAGAGCACAAACACATCTGGGGGAGGCCTCCCCTGCGCCAAGGACAGTGCTGCTGAAACCGACTCTCTGCTCTGGCAGTAAGTATGAGGACATGCCCCCCTGGACGGGGCTATGGCACCCACAGGCTGTTCCTGCCCTAGGCACTCTCTCTGTCCCCAGCTGTTCCCAGGAGCAGTTGAAGACCCTGCCGCGGGCAGAGCTGGAAGGGCGGCTGGAGAGCACCCTCATCATCATCGAAGCCCTCTCACTCCAGCTGCGTAGCTGGCAGGAGAGCCAGCAGCTGCTGCCTGGTGTGGGGCCGGCTGAGCAGAGGGACGCGCTCACGCAGACAGACATCACCCACCCCAAAGGGGTAAGAGTCCTCTCTGAGGTGATGCCACCCTGTTCCCTGCAGCCTCAGTGCCGTGACAGTGCCCATGAGCCGCTGGCAAGACAGTGACCCTGGCTGGGCTGCAGCCCACTGGAGTGGAAGTAAAGCAGGGCTGCTGCATCACGGCATCACGCACCCACTGCTGCATTATCATGCCTGGATCAACCCGCTGAGTTTGCTGGATTTGAACCCTCCTGGAGGGGAAACATCCCTGGCACACGCAGAGGGAGGATGGGACATGTTGTGGTTGATCAGGTCTTGCTGGACCCAGGGTGGAGTGGGGCTGGTGCGAAGCCCTCTCTGTTCTGTTGGATGCCTTTAGGAGGAGGAAATTTACCGCCACCTCTACTTCGAATTATGGAAGAAAACAGAGGCTCTGAAGCGGCAGCGGGGAGCAGAGCAGGATCTGCAGCAGGAGCTGGAGCTGGCTGCTGAGGGCATGGTGTGTCTCACTGTCTGTGTGTGATGGGTGTGCTGGGTCTCAGCTGGGCAGGGCATATGCATGTGCTTGGCACTGTCTGTGCCAGCTATAGGAGTGCTGCTGGAACTCCAGTGTCCTTGTCCCTTCCCCAGAGCACCTGGAGTAACCAGTGCCTCCTGTTCCGGGGCCTTGCGGATGCCACCTTTCAGAGCTTGCAGGCAGAGCAGGAAGCCCTTGCACAAGAGGTAAGCCCCTGCACATCACTCTGGTTCCCCTTTACCCTGAGTTTTGGGAGATTCTGGTGCTGCTGGCTCACATGGCAGCTGGCAGCTGTACCCAGTGCCTCACAGTGCTGTCCTCTCCTGCAGTGGGAGCAGGCAAAAGTCCTGGTGTCCCGGTGCTGGGCTGTGCTGGAGGGTGTCCCCAGCAAGCTGCAGAGCTGCCTGGAGGAGCGGGATGCCATGAGACAGCAAGCAGATGAAGCTCTACAAGCCAAGGAGGAGGTAGGGAGGCAGATGGTGGGAGGTCAGGGCAGTCTCTGCTATCCTCATGTGTTTGATGGGGCATCTGTGCCCATCCCTGGATGAGTGTCTCCTTGGCACGCCAAGGGAAAAGCCCAGTGTGGAAGGCCAGAAGTGCTGGGGCTGCACAGGGTGACTGAGCTTTCTAGATGGCTTTTCTGGCACAGGTTGTGTCCTGCTGGGAGCAGGAGCCCTAGGCTGACACAGCATGCAGGGATGGCTCCTGGGAGTTGCCCCTCTTGCAACAGCACGTTTGGGCAGCATCATTTCCTTGGTAGGGATATCGCTTCCTGGAGGCCTTCCGTGCCCATGCCAGCGCCCAGATCAGTGCCCGTGATCAGAGCCTGGACTCCCAGCAAGAGCTGGGCACGCTGCTGGCAGATGCCATCAACCTGCAGGTATAGAGTGGGATGGTACTCCCAGCTTCTCCCCACCTGAATGATCAGGGATATGCCCCTGTTCTGATCTTGGGTGATGCTCTGCAATGGGCTTGGGTGCACCAGTGGTTTCCTGGTGCTGCTGCTGGGAAGCTGCTGCAAATTCAGCCTCAGGGCTGGCATTCGCCTCCATTAAATGTGGCTTTTCCACCACGGCAGTGCTGACTCATCTCTCCTACCCCACAGACTTCCCTGTCTGCCGAGGCTCAGCCTTTCCGGGAATTCATAGATGTCACCTTTGAAAATCTGGAGAAGGAAAGGAGAGCCCTGGATGTGGAGGTGAGGGGTGTGTGTCCCAGTGGGGGCTCAGCCCCTCACTGCACTGCCAGTACTCTGTGCCATGAGCAGCCTGGGTGCAGCACAGTCTCTGGCAGGGCAGTGCTGGCAGTGCCACGGTAGTGCCACACTGAGCTCTGCCTGGTGCTGTCTCCCTTTCCAGCGGGAGCAGGTGAGGGCCCTGGTGTCCCAGTGCCATGCTGTGCTGGAGGGTGTGCCCAGCAAACTACGGAGCTGCCTGGAGGAGCGGGATGCCACACGGCAGCGAGCAGATGAAGTTCTTCAAGCCAAGGAGGAGGTAATAGGATACCTAGTGCTTAATGATGTCTGAAGCACGGGGTGATTTTTCCCATGGGGAAGAGCAGCCCAAAACAAACACTGTGTTTCCACAGATGTCCTGCCAGCTGGAGGAGACCTCGGTGGCCCTTCAGAATGCAGAGGCTCAGCTGGAGCAGCTGACAGTGTCCAACTCACGCCTTGGCACAGGTGACATGGGGGCTGGAGCTGCTCTACACCCATGAACCCTGTTCCTCCCAGCTGATGGCTCTGTCCCTCGCAGACCTGAGCTCTGTGATGATGAAACTGGCCAGTGTGGAGCAGGAACGGGATGCGCTGCAGCAGGAGAACGAGAAGCAGTGGGAGGAGATGGCCGAGTGGGTTTGAGCCCTGGGGTCCTGAGCCCCTCCCCATCTCTCATCTCCAAAATGCAGCATCCCCTGACCCCATCCCCTCCCCGCAGGCTGGCACGGGAGAGGAACACCCTGCAGCAGGAGCGCAATGAGCTGTGCCAGGAGCTGCGGGAGGTCACTGAATCTCTGGAGGTAGGAGCTGCCTGACCCTGTCCCTGCCCCTGCTCCTGTCGTCACGCGCTGCCTGCCCCCATCACGGCCTCTCCAGAATGCTGGCGACCAGCCAGGAGCGGGATTAGCCCTCCTGCGGAGAGGGGATGAGCCTTCGAGGGCTGTTGACATCCCGCACGTAGAGCAGCTTTTCATCCTGCCTTTTCATCCTGCCCAGCGGTGATTCCCGGGAAGGGGGCTGGGCAGCTCTTCAAGATAATTTTGCCCTGCAGGCATGCAGCCATCCCCCAGCCTGTCCTGTGTTCTCAGTAAAATGCTGGTTTCCAGGAGTTGGTCTGCTGAGATAAAGCTGCCCTTTATTGGAAACAGCACCCTGAAGCATGGGATGGTCTGTTCTGGGGGTTCTAATGGGCCCCCTCAGGTCTCTGGCTGCTCACGGCCATGTTCCCCCACCCTCTTTTAGTTCCTGGATCAAGAGAACCGCATGTCCCGCATGCAGCTGCTGGAGGTGGAGGCCAGGCTGAACTCCACGCTGGCCACGCTTCAGGAGCGCATCCTGCAGCACGAGGAACTGATGGAGTCCCACCAGCGCCTGCGGTACTGACCCCACTCCCCATTTCCACTTGAGCCCCACTGTTTTTAGGAAATCAAGCCCTTCCCTGGGGGGTGGGACTGACACATGGGACCCATATGCTGCCCCAGCCAAGTGTGCCCCACTGCTGCCCCAGCTAAGCGTGGTTGTTCAGGTGGGTGGGAGAGGCTGTGGGGAAGCCTAGAAGAGATTCCATCTTGAAGGAAGCTGTGGGCTTTGCACTGCTGCCTGTTCATGGTGAGAGGCAGGCATGGGAAATGCCCCCATCCCACATTGAAGAGGAGGAATGCTGCCCCTCCTGAGGCTTATGCCATCCCCCAGGGAAGAGCAGGCTGCCCTCAGCAAGGAGCTGGAGAGCACCAAGGCCGAGCTCCTCAACTTGCAGACAAAGAGGAACAAAGTTTCCTGGTGCTCCACGGACATTGCTGAGAGCAAGATGAGGCTGCAGGAGCTCGCTGACTGCCTCGAGGCTGCTCTGAAAGAGCAGGTAGGAGCCCTGTCTGTACTGGGGACAAGGACAAGGGGAAGTCACACACCCGTGGCTCTCCACAGCATAGCTTCAAGCCCCTTGTGCTTGCTGGGGTAGTCACAAGCTGCACTCTGGTGCTGTGCTCTCATTTCCTTCTGAAGGATGATGACGATGCCCCATCAAGAAGCAAAGCCTGGACACCGGCACCACGGACCCCGAGCTGGCAGACACCCCGCCGCGCCTGGACCCCCGCCTTCCGCACGCCAGTGTGCCGCACCCCGTACCGCCCCGACAGCTCCTTCGTGGGCAGTGTCCTGAAAGCCATGTCAGGGAAAGGTGAGCTGGCACTGCCCATCTGGGTTTTGGGGATCCCGGGATGGGGATTGCTCCTGCCCATGCTGGGAGATGTGCAGGGCTGGACATAGCTTGTCACCTCTCACAGGTACCAGTGAAGTCACCAGAGGTGGGAGTGCATTTACCAAGGACAAACTTGCATCCACGCCGAAGCCAATAGGTATTGGAGCCGTCACCCTGTCCTAGACCCTGCTGTGAAGCTGCAGTGCTGCTGCACAGAGTGATGAGCAGGCATGCCTTCCTGTGTCCCCTGGGGCTGATGTTCCCTCTGTGCTGCTCATGAGGCTCTTCCCTGCCTGCAGATCCTGAGGACAATCTGCTGGAGAATGTGAAGGAGCTGAGAGCTGTGGTCTCCAACCTTGCCATGCTGAGCTCCCGCATCCAGGAGCTGGAGCAGAGCGAGTTCAAGGCACTGCAGATGGAGATGTGAGTTCAACAGGGGATCACATCGAGGGCCAGGCAGGGGCATTGCTCGCCTAGGCATGGCCTCCTGCAGGCACCCTCCCTGGGTCTGCCTCTAGCCCTACTCCTGGATTAGATCTCTCCTGCCATGGCTAGATGGGCTTTTTCCAGCTGGCTGGGTTGGACAGTTTGTCTTCTCAGACCATGGGGCCAGTGGGATGCCCAAGAGGAGGGGTGGTACCTGGTGCTGTGCTCAGCTGCGATCCCCACCCGCTCACCACCACTGTCCTCTCCCAGCTCTGACCTGCAGCTCCGTCTGGAGACAGTGACAGCTGAGAGCCAGGAGAAAATGGATGCCCAGGATGCCACCATCATCAAGCTAAACAAGGCACTGAGGACCAAGGTTGAGGTGAGCCTGTGCCAGAAGTGGGCCAGTGCTAACCCCAGGGCAGAGCCGAACTGGGACGGGCGCTGATCTAGGACACGGAGAAATCTGGTGATGCCCCATGGGTGCTCCTGGCTCATCTGACCTTCTTGAACATGAGAAAACCCACTCCCCCTGGGGTCCTGGGTGTGGCCAGGGCCAGGCACTGCCTGACACTGCTGCTCCTTCCCCTGCAGAACGAGAAGGAGCTACAGGACGTAGTGAAACAGCAGGAAGAGAAGATGTTGCAACTCATCGACAAGAGTGGGGAAGTTACGGTGTGTGATGGGGTCACAGCCAGGCTGCATGTTGGGGGGGCTACCAGGCACAGGACCTCTCTCAGCATCTCTTCTCCCCCTGCAGAGGCTGAAAGGAGAGGTCTCCCAGCTGAAGCGCTCGCTCCAGCGCGCAGAGACAGAGGCCAAGGTGCTTTGGGAGGAGATGCAGGAGAAGGAGCCCAAGGTGGACACTGCCTATGTCCAGGAGCGGGTCCTGCTGCGGCAGGAGGTGAGGCTGCAGGGCTGCGGTGGTCTGAGGCCTCCTCATTCACCACCCTGCCATGGACAAGGAGACCTCTCCAGACCTTGCTCCTCATAACCCTCTCCCACCCCAGGGCTCTTGCCCCACATTGATCTCAGCGGTGCTTGCTCCTCTTTCAGGTGGATAAACTGCGGCTGCTGCTCCTGGAAAAAGAGGATGAGAATCTGTTGGTCTCGGACAAGTACCTGGAAAAGGTGTGGGAAGCCTTGAGGGGCTGCCCTTGCTTCAGTCATAGAATCAGAATGGGTTGGAAAGACCCTAAGGATCATTAAGTTCCAACCTCCCTGGTATGGGCTGGTCCCTGCCCAAGTATGGAGCAGGGTTCTGACAGGCATTTCCCACCACAGATCCGTGTGCTGGAGCTGAGGCTCCATCATGCCCAGAAAGTGCTGAGGACTCATGAAGAAATGCAGGAGAAGATGAAGGAGGTGATATTTATGGTTCATTGCTCACCTTTGTTGTGATTGCAGCAACACCACCCTCTATCACAAACACCGTCACTAATGCTTCTGCTGTCCCCAGGTCCTGTTGACTGTTCCCGAGGTGGCAGCCAGCTGCCAGGAGCTCCACAGCCTTCTATGGTACCTGGGCCTGAAGCCAGCCAACAAAGGAAGCTGCTGAGCCACTATAGCCCATAGCCTAAAATCTTCCTGCTCTCAATGTTGTAACTATTTATTGAATAAAGTTTTGTTGGCGTTTATCCTGCCTGGTGTGTGCATTCAGGAAGCTGCTGGTGCTATGGGTGGGGACAACTTGTCCAGCCTGTGCTGGCTGCTCCAGTTCCGTCACGGGGCCACAGGCACAGCTCCCTGCCACCCCAGGGCCTCTCCTTGGCGGGGGCACATCCCCCCTCTGCCAGTGCTTGCTCTCAATAAGGCACTGCGTTCCCCAGGCTCCCACCCTGCGGCCCCGGCAGCAGCCTGAGTTCCCGGGCTGAGCCAGCTTCCCTCCCCTGGTGCCTGCTCCTCCTCCTGCCCTAGATTCCCTCTGTGTCCCCCTCCTGCCTCCCCCTCCACAGGGTATCTTCTGGATCCTGTGCCCCCATCATGAGGCTGTGGGCACACACCTGTTTTATCGGGATGGTTCCAGAGGCTGGATCCTGCAGCCCATCGCGGGGGTGTGGGCACACGCCTGTTGCACAGGGATGTTTCTTTCCCCTTCCCAGCATGGCTCAAACACGCAGCATCCCATGGCTCAGCCAGCACTGGGAGCTCGGCCAACTCCTGCTCCCAACCCCCTCTCCTTCATCCCTACTGCTGCATGGAAGGGGGCTCCCTTAGGGGCTCCCCTACTCCCAGCACAGCTCCAACCTTGCCTCCCTCCTCCCCTGCTAGGACTGCTCCTGCGGGATCCCCCTCCCGGTGTTCCTGACCCCAAGGATGCTCCCTGGCGCCATAAGGACCGCGTGGCACCTCCCTCCCCTGCAATGGCCCGAAATAGCAGCACTCAAACAAGTGCTCTGGTTTTTAATGGCCTGTTTCTCCTGCCCAAGGGGGGGAAATCACCTTCCCCTGCCCTCTGCCACAACCCTGCTGCTGTGTGCGGGGTGGATGCGTCACACCCTGGGTGCTGGCACCCTGTTTTACTCCTGGGAATGACGGTGTTTTCCCCAGGAAATGGAGGTGTTTGGGGCCGTGCCTCCATTTCCCAGGTGCGTGGGTGCCTCGTGAGGAACTAGCACTCGCTGCTCCCTGGCATTGTCTCCCTTCCTGCTCTGGCTGTGACCCACTGAGGTGCAAGGCTGGCAGTGGGGTCTCCTGAGCCTGGGATGCAGAGAGAGATGTACTCCCTTCCCTGGATTAGGGCCACGCGGGGCAGCCGAGCCCTCCTTTTACGGCGGGATTCAGCACAGCGGGGCCTTGGCAGCCATCCCCTTGGGGCGAGTAGGGACACTGGTATTGTCCCTGCACCGGCTCCGGGCGGTTGTTTAGCGGGGCCGGTCTCCTGTGGGTGCCCCCACCGTGTCCTGGGGCGTCTGGGGGTCAGCGCTGCGGGGGCTTGGCCCTTGGACACAGGGGTGATCCAGACAGGGTGTCCGGCACAGTAAATGTAGGGTGGCACGGTCACCCCAGTCTGGGAGTGCGACGGGGGGTTCCTGGCCCAGAGGGGATGAGGGGAAGGTCTCTGTTCCTACTTGGCAGTGGGAATAGGGGGTCCCAACAGGGTCCACAGCCTGGGAGTGGCACAATGGGTCTTTGTCCCTGTGTGGCAGTGGCAATAAGGGGAACACACTGGGGTCCCCAGCAGCGGCAAGGGGGTGGCAGAGGAGGCCCCTGCCCATAACCAAGCAGGGATGGTGGGACAGAGGGGTCTCCGGCAGCAACTGGTGACGGCACAGTGGGGTATCTGGGTGTCATGGGGGGCCCTGCCTATGCCAGGGGGGCTCAGCTGTGCCCCTGGCCGGTGGTGCGGGGGAAACAGAGGGATCTCCATCATCAGCAAGGGATTGCAAAGGGGTGGTACAGCGGGGTCCCCAGTCCGACGCTGTCTCCCTGGGGTCCCCACCAGCGCGACGGTCGTCGCCGGCGGGTGGGGCACGACCCCGACGGGAGGATTGTAGCCGGCGGGGGGGTNCGGAGCGCGCAGCCCGCAGTTCGTGCCCGCCGCCGCCGCCGCCCTACACGGTACGGGGAAGCCGGGGATACGGGAAGAGTTGGGGGGCCGGGAGGAGTCCAGGGCGGGGCAGCTGGGAAAACCCCGGCGGCGAGAGCCGGCAGCCTCGCCGAACTTTCGAGGTGTCTCCATGCGGCATCCTGGGGGTCGGGCAGGGCTGGAGGGGGCTCCGGGGAAGAGGGATCCGCGGGCATGGGAGTATTGGGGGGTTGGGGAGACCCTGGAGGCTCCCCGTGCGCGGGCGGAGCTCGAGCCGCGATGGTGCCGCCCGGGGAATCCGCTGCCCCGAGGGGAAAATCGGGACCCGGGGGCATCGCCGGCCCCGCGACGGCTCCAGCCCCCGGGTATCGCCATCCATGGGGTATCCCAAATTCTGGGTACCCCCGTACCCAGGTTTTACAGCCCTGGGCTCTCCGTCCCACATTTCCGGGGTATTTCCGTCCTCCCGGGTTTTCGCCGTCCCTTGCCTCCCTCCCCGTAGGGTGTCTCTGGCCCTGGGATATCTCCGTCTCCGGAGTACCCCAAATCCTGGGTACCGCCAGACCCAGGTAGTGCTTCCCTTGGGGTTTCTCCTCTCTTTCCCGGGGTATTTCCGCCCTCCTGGTATCCCTGTCCCCGGGCTCTCTCCATCCCCCACGGGGGTATTCCCGGCCCCCGAGTACCTCCATCCCCGTCCCCTCGGGCCCTGTCCGGATCCCCGAGGAGCTGCGCTTCCTCAAGATGGCTGGGCTGGGGGCGGGCTGGCGGGCAGCAAAATGGCTGGGAGCTCCCCGGCATCCTCCACGATCCCTTCCACGAGGTTACACAACATCCCTTGACCGGTGGGTCGGGGGTCCCAGTCCCCTGGGGGTCGCCGGTCCCCGCAGGAAAGGGGTACGTGTGGTTTCGGGTACCGCCCCTGTGGTGCGTGACTCAGTCCCCGTCCGCTCGCAGCCACCGCCACCATGACGCACCAACACCCCGCGCTGACGGCCGAGCAGAAGAAGGAGCTCTCGGACATCGCGCTGCGGATCGTGGCCCCGGGGAAGGGCATCCTGGCAGCCGATGAGTCCGTAGGTCAGTTTGGGGGCGGGGGGTGTCTGTCCCGCCATCCCTTTTCCCCACGCTGGAGGCTGACGAGGGTGCTGGTTGCCCGCAGGGAGCATGGCAAAGCGCCTGAACCAGATTGGGGTGGAGAACACGGAGGAGAACCGCCGGCTGTACCGCCAGATCCTCTTCAGCGCCGACAGCCGGGTGAAGAAATGCATCGGGGGGGTCATCTTCTTCCATGAGACCATGTACCAGAAGGCTGACGACGGCACCCCGTTCGTCCAGATGATCAAGGACAAGGGCATCGTTGTGGGCATCAAGGTGTGCGGGGTGTGCGGTGGGTTTGTTGGGTGCTGAGGGTGCTTGGAGAGAGCTGGTGGGGCTCAGCGCCGCCTTCCTCTTAACTCCACAGGTGGACAAGGGTGTTGTGCCGCTGGCTGGAACGGATGGAGAGACCACCACGCAGGGTAGGTGGAGTGGGCAGGGCATGAGGGTTGCAGGGTTTGGGGCTGTGGGATTTGGGGCTTTGAAGCTGATGAGCTGCCTGGCAGGACTGGATGGGCTGTGGGAACGCTGTGCCCAGTACAAGAAGGATGGGGCTGACTTTGCCAAGTGGCGCTGCGTGCTGAAGATCAGTGAGAACACCCCCTCTTCACTTGCCATCATGGAGAACGCCAATGTCCTGGCCCGCTATGCCAGCATCTGCCAGCAGGTCTGTGTCTGGGGCCTGGGCATTGCCCCACGGGGTGGGCAGTGACCTGTAAGGATGGGTATTAACCTGCGTGGGCAGGTGTTGCCCTACAGAACTGGGCACAGATCCAAGAGGCTCAGCATTGCTCCTGTGCATTGATGGTCCCTGAGGATCATCCCATGGGACTGGACATAGCCTGTGGGCTACATAACACCTCACGTGGGTGATTGGGCATTGCCCCGTGGAGTGGCCATTACCCATGGGGTCAGGCATCAGTCCATGCAGCCATGCATTGCCACGTAGGGCTGGTCATTACCTCACAAAACACAGACATTGCTCCACGGGGCCAAGAACTGACCCTCCCAGGCTGGGCATCCCCCCTGGGGCTGGGCATCACCAGCAAGGTTGGGCATTGAGCCTCGGGGCTGAGCATTGCTCCCCAGGTCTGGGCATTGCCCCTCATTGCCGTGGGGCCGGGGGAGGCTCAGGGACATCACCATGATGGCATCGCTCTGCTGTTGGCAGAATGGCATCGTGCCCATCGTGGAGCCAGAGATCCTGCCCGATGGTGACCACGACCTCAAGCGGTGCCAGTACGTGACAGAGAAGGTGAGTGGTGGGGTGGCAGCAGGGTGGGCACCATGCTGTGCTGTGCCCTGCCATGGGACTTCACACTACCCATCCTCCCCAGGTGCTGGCAGCTGTCTACAAGGCACTGAGCGACCACCACGTCTACCTGGAGGGCACCTTGCTGAAGCCCAACATGGTGACACCTGGGCACTCCTGCCCCACCAAGTACAGCCCAGAGGAGATCGCCATGGCCACTGTCACCGCTCTGCGCCGCACTGTGCCCCCAGCCGTGCCAGGTACCAGCCCTGGGACACGGCATGGACCAGGAGGGGCATGCCCTATGTCCGTCCCCCTCCTAGTGCCATAACCCTGCTCTCTGCAGGTGTCACCTTCCTGTCTGGGGGTCAGAGTGAGGAGGAGGCTTCTATCAACCTCAACGCCATCAACACGTGCCCGCTGGTGCGGCCATGGGCTCTCACCTTCTCCTACGGGCGGGCGCTGCAGGCGTCGGCGCTCAGCGCCTGGCGTGGGCAGAGGGACAACGCCAACGCCGCCACCGAGGAATTCATCAAGCGTGCAGAGGTGATGGGGGTGGACCTCGTGGGATAGGGGTGCCAAGGGCTGTGTCCCCTGGGGTGGTGGGGGCAGTGGGGGCTGTGTGCCCATGGGGTCATAGGGACGCTGAGGGTCGTGTTACTGTGGGGGGGTGGGGATACTGAGGGCTCTGTGCCCATGGGAGGGGAATTGGCTGAGGGCCACAGGGAGACACCAAGGGCTGTGCCCCGCAGGACAAGGGATACCAAGGACCATGTCCTGTGGAGAGGACACAGCATTGTCTCTGTGGGGGTCAGTGAGGGAATGGGGGATGCCAAGGGCCAAATTGCTGTGGGAGGATGTGGGACACAAAGGGGTCTGTCCCCACAGGAGGGGGATGCCAAGGGCTGTGTATCCCCATGAGCTCAGGGCCCTCAAAGGCTGTGTCCCCAGTGACCGGAGGACCCCAAGGCACATACTCCAGGGAGGGACCACTGACATTTCCTTTCCTTACAGGTGAACNCCGCTCACCCCCCGCTTCCCCCCCAGCCACCCAGGGGAGCCGCCACGCGGGGAGGGGAAGGGGAGCGCACCCCGCGGGCCGGCCCCACGCCGCCGCGTCCGCAGATGAAGTGTGGGGTCCGGGTTCCCCGGGCCCTGGAGGGAGCCACCCGGGTGCCCCTTTGGCAGGGGGCTCCGGCCAGGCCGTGGGGGGAGTAGGGCAAGGCCGCGTGGGGGGCAGGAGGGGAGGCCTGGGGGTGCCCCTGCCCTGCCGTAGCTTTGCAGTCCTGGTCGCTGCCGCCCTTGGGGCGCCTGTGTTGTGTTCGCCGTGTGCACCCCGTGTACCAAATAGCCTAACAACGAATAAATGGTAGAGACAGCGCCGTGCCGACTCTTTCCTCGCCCCGGGGCGCCCGGGAACCACACGCTGCCCCGTCCCGGGCCGTACCCCGCCCGCAGCGTGTTGCGCTCACCCGTGCGATGAGTTGTGCACCCACGCCCACGGGGAGGCTCTGTGACCTTGGGGCAGGGGTGGTTGGGCGCTCCCTGTGGACCATGGGGCGGGTGAGGAGCTCTTGAGCAGCGCCTGTCCCCCACTTGCACGTGTCCCCCCCTCCTTCTCTTGGTCGCGGTCCCGGCGCTCAGCACTCACGCCCGCCTACGCGGCGCCACGGCGTGTCCCTCCGCAGCACCCGTAAGGGCCAAGGCCCGCCTCCTCACTGCTGCTGCGTCCTCTGATTGGCTCTTCTGCCCGCCCATCTGTGCTGACGAGCGGCGCACTCCACGCCTATTGGCTGCTCTGCGCATCGTGAGCTCTGAGTGGCTGGGCTGGGGGCCGGACACGCCTCCCCGGCTGGACCAGGAAGTGAAGATGGCGGCGGCTGCGGCGCTGGCGGCGGATGAAGCAGGTACCGGCGGGTCTGGGGGCTGGGCGCTCCCTCGCTGCCTCCTGTCCCCAGTCCCCCAGCCCCGGTGGGGCTGGGCTGGGCTGGGCTGGGCTGGGCTGGGCTGGGCTGGGCTGGGCTGGTGCTGAGCGCTGAGCGCTGTCCCCGCAGAGCGGGCGCGGGGCCGGCGCGCCGCCCTGTCCTTCGCGACCATCGCCGTGGTGCTGGGGCTGCCGCTGTGGTGGAGAACGACCGAGACCTACCGCGCCGCCCTGCCCTACGGGGACATCGACGGGTTGAGCCAACAGCCGGTGAGCGCCGGGAAGACCCGAGGACGGCGGGCCCGGGGGCTCGGGAGCCCGGACTGACGCGAGCCCTGTGCAGGTGCAGCTGGTGGTGCCCGTCGCCGTGGTCTTCAGCCCAGGGTCGGTGCCCGGGGACCTGCCGAGGCCGCTGCCCTTCAGGGACGTGCAGGAGATGGAAATTTCCGTGAATTGTGAGACACCCCCCCGGCGACCCCTGCCTCTTCTGGGTGGCCTCGTCCTTCCTCGAGGGGGGTCCCAACTTGCCCGTGGCTTCTCTCCCCGACACTCCGGAGCTCCCTAGCCCCCAAACCCACATTCACCAGCATTATTCTGTCCTGAGCCGGCAGTGCAGGGGAGCAGAGGAGGCAATGAGGTCCCCAGGGTGCTGCAGGGAAGGGACCAGCCCCTCTCCCTGGGGGTGGGGGCAGTGGAGCCTTTGGCAGGTGGGATGTGCCTGTGTGCTGTTGGGGTGTCCTGCTGCCTGCAAGGACCACCTGATGCCACATACCTTGGTGGGTCACCCGTCTGGTGCCAAAGGGACTTTATGACATGTGTCCCCCTGGGGTTGACCCTTGTTCCTTTGAGCCCTTAGGCTCCTGTGAGGGGCCTGGGGACCAGGATTAGCAGATTTGCTCAGGTTTCTTCCCCCTGCAGTGAGAAGCAGCGTCACATCCCGCTATGAGATGCTCTTTCGGGGCACCACTGCTCAGGAGGAGGCAGCACTGGCTGCGGTGACTGCACGAGGTACCGGAGCAGGGAATTGCTGGGGAGCTCCTCTTTCTGAGGCTGGCTGAGCAGAGGGACACACTTTATTGTGTCTAAGAGTGGGACAGGGATTGGAGTGAAATTCCCAACCCTACTAATGGTTCCATGTTCCCCAGAGGTTGACGCTGCTCTGCGCCCGCTGCAGGACAGCTCCATGGGCTCTCTGACCATGTACGTGGTCCCTGAAACCTCCTCTCTCCTGCCTCAGGTAGGGAGCAGTGCCCTCCTCTGTGTGCCTCAGCCCTGCAAGGTGGAGGAACGTGTTGCAGGTGGCATTGTGCCGTGCTCTGGCGTGCTCACACCCCTGCCCCTTTCCCAGGGCATCAGTGTCTATGTGGGGAAGCACCGCAGCGCCCTGGTGAGGGCTGGGAGGAGCCTGGCTGCCCTCCACCCCCGGCTCCGGCAGGTCACACAGATGATGTCCTTCACGGCCACCTCCATCGCCGCCGCCCTCTCGGACCGCGTGCCCAATGGGCAGCTCAGCCCCGACGCACGGCGGTACCTGAAATCCAGCCTGGGTATGGATGTGCCCCCCAGCCCCATTCCCTGACCTGGGGAAAGCCCCCTGGCCCTGGGGGGGGATCTGCTTCCTGCTCTACTTGTAGCATCTCTGGATGTCTTTTGGGTGAACATACCCTGGGGTCTTCTCTTTGCCCGTGGCAGTCGCTCTGAGCCAGGGATTGTGCTGTGATTGCTGTGCTGGGGCCATCGGTGTGTGACCCTACAGGGCGTGGGCCAGGAAGGGGTCAGGTCCTGGTGCTCTTGGGAGCTCTGTCATGGCCTCAGCATTGGGAGGTGGCTGTGCCGGTGCCTCACAGGCTGTGGGTCCTTGGCAGGGTATGAGATCACCTTCAGCCTGTTGAACCCCGACCCCAAGTCCCACGCTGTGGACTGGGACATCGAGGGTGCTGTGAACCGTTACGTGAGGCCTGTCGTGGACAAACTGAGCTTGGTGGCCAACTTCTCTGTGGACTCGCAGGTGAGGGCTGGGAGAAGCCATGGGGAGAGCCCAGCCCTGGCTTCCCTGTGTGGCCTGGGATGTGCTTCTCTGCCAGCAACGTGTCCTTTGTGTGCCTGCAGATACTCTACTATGCTGTCCTAGGAGTGACACCACGCTATGACAAGGAGTCCTCCAGCTTCCTCCTGAGTGCTCACAGCCTCCCGCACGTCATCAACCCCGTGGAGGCCCGGCTGGGTGAGCACCATGCTCGTGGCTCACTGAGAGCCATCTCACAGGACCAGGCTCTGCTGAGGGAAGAGGGGGACAGCTGTGCCTGTGGTCTGTGTCCCTTTCCCCTGCCAGCCCTGGGTGGGAGCAGTGGTGACAGAGCAGCCAGGGTGGCAGTTTTGCTGAGGGCCTGGCTATGAAGGAGGGGCTGGGCTGTGGGCTGCTCTTGCTGTCTCTGCTGACCAGGAAAGTTCTTTGACTCTGTCCCACTGCAGGCTCCAGTGCTGCCTCACTCTACCCTGTGCTGAACTTCCTGCTGTATGTGCCAGAGCGCTCTCACTCTCCCCTGTACATCCAGGACAAGGATGGAGCCCCAGTGAGCACCAATGCCTTCCACAGCCCCCGCTGGGGTGGCATCATGGTATGGGACCGTGGGGGTGCTGGCAGTGCATGGACAAGGTGGTGACTCCCCATTCCCAGCTGGAGACCCTGCCAGCCCTGAGGCTTCAGCTGTGCCTCACTGACTTGCTCCTCCTGTAGGTTTACAATGTTGAAGCTCCTGCTTCCCCTCAAGCCTCTCTCCCACTACACGTAGACGTGGATATGGCGCGAGTGATGGAGGTTTTCCTGGCCCAGCTCCGGTGAGGATGCTCTCCCCGAGCCTCTGTGTGCTCACCTGGCACATGTGGAACATCAGTGGGGTCAGAGCAGGCTCTACCCAAGCAGCTCATTCACTCCTCCCTCCAAGGGCTCTGGGAGGCTGAGGGTGGTTGTGGCCTTTGAGATGCTGGCTACTGGCCATCACTGCTCCGTGCCCAGGGGTGCTGGCACATCTCCCATCTCCTGAGGTAGGAGGTTTGGCTTGTCCTGCCCCATGTCCAGGAGGCTATTAGGCAGGGAAGAAGAGCAGGGAGTTTGTGGGAACACAAGCTTGTGATACAGGCTAGGACCTTCCCCTCTACTCCCAGGTTACTCTTCGGGCTGTCTCGAGAAGAACTGCCCCCTGAGTTCCTGCTGGAAAGCCCAGGGAATGAGGGGCTGGCCGACTGGGAGCTAGATCACCTGCTCTGGGCCCACACTGTGGAGAACATTGCCACCGTGTCCACCACGCTGACCTCGCTGGCCCAGCTTCTGGACAAGATTGGGAACATTGTCATCAAGGATGACGTTGCCTCTGAGGTAGGGTTGGGGCACCCTGAGGTGAGAGGTGGGGCGGGCTGGGTGTCCCTGTGGTCATCCTTGGCCAGGGGCTGACCCTTGGTGTTGTTCCTACACAGGTGTACCAAGCAGTGGCCTCAGTGCAGAGTGCTGTGTCCAAGCTGGCCATGGGCCACCTGCACTCCGCTTTCCAGGCCAGCAAGGAGGCCGTCACCTCCTCGGAGCGGGCCTTCTTTGACCCGTCTCTCCTCCATCTCCTCTACTTCCCTGATGACCAGAAATTTGCCATCTACATCCCACTGTTCCTGCCCATGGCTGTCCCCATTCTCCTGTCCCTGGCCAAGATTGTCCGGGAGACCAGGCAGCGCAAGAAGGAGCCCACCAAGATGGACTGAGCCCATGGCGATGGTGCCCTGTCTTGGGGCTGTCCCCACCTGATGGGGTGTGTTGTCAGAGATTTGTGGCCCAAGAAAGCACCTCAGAGTAGTGTCAAGGCCAGGCCTGGCTTCTTGGCTTGAATCTGCTGTGGCCAGGCTGCAGGAATGGGAAGAGGGGCTGCTTTGGAGGGTGAGGTGCTGAGCTTTCCTGCACCCAGAAAGGTGGAGAGGAGAGGAGAGGGGAGGGGGCTTCCTGTGTGCACCCCTGGCCCTGTACTGTGTTCAGAATAAGCTGCTGTGTAAATAAATAACCCCCCATTGTGTGGGGGGCTGGTCTGGGGCTGTGTGAACCTCCATTAGCCATCTAGGGGGGTACCTATTGCCCTACCTTCCCCTTGCCTAGCTTACCTGCCCTCCCCTCCCCCCCTCCCGGAATTGCTTTGGAGGGTCTGGCTCCTGTGTGACGTTATTTAGCCAAAAATACTTGTGGGGGGCAGTTACAGGGTTTACTCTTGGGGGGTGCAGATAATGGATTTTTTTGCTGTCGCTGCAGAACCCCCGGGGGCAGCCACACCTTAGCGGG
>VXBA01001494.1:998943-1094558 GCA_013399895.1 Serilophus lunatus
GCGCAGGGCACGGGGACCGTGTCCCCATAGGGCTGGGGAGGGGGCTAGTCCGGGGGAAAAGGGGGAGCCGGTCTCCACTCCCCGGGGAACAAGGAGTGGGGATGCAGCACCACAAGGGACAGGGTCCGCGCCGGGGATGTGGCACCCCGGGGATCTGGGTACCACCGAAGGACCAGGGACCGGCCTCCCCGTGGGGATGGATGTCCGGAGCTGGGGATACAGTCCCCCGCCTCAGGGATGTAGCCCTTTAACTCGGGTCGAAGGCTGGTGGAGGGATGCTCCTCGCTGCTCTCCCCATCGCCCCTTTCCCGTGTCTGTCCCAAGTGAAGCCCCTCCACACCTTGTGCCCACGGCAATGGGACAGGTGGGATCCCTGGCCATAGCATGGGGGGGGTTTCACTGCAGCCCCATCCTGCTGCCCCCCTCTTCCCCCACTCCCAGTTTTCCCCTCCCATGTGTAGTTCTTCTGGTCTCGAGAGCATCCTGGGGGCTGCCGTGGGGGGTTGTGCGGCTGGAGGGTCTGTTGTGCTTTGCAGAAGAGCTCAGCTGGGACCGGCTGCTGCCATGGACCGGCTGGGGTGGCAGCACACAGGGCTGGGGGAAGGCCAGGACAAGGGGGAATGGCTTTAAGCTGACAGAGGGAAGGTTTAGACTAGATATTAGGGAGAAATTCTTCCCTGTGAGGGTGATGAGGCACTGGCATAGGTTGCCCGGAAAACCTGTGGCTACCTCATTCCTGGAAGTGTTCAAGGCCAGGTTGGACAGGTCTTGGAGCAACCTTGTGCAGTGGAAGGTGTCCCTGCCCATGGCAGGGGGTTGGAATGAGATGATCTTTAAAGTCCCTTCCAACCCAAACCATTCCATGATAATGCATGTGTGTCAGGCCAGCCTGACCTCAGCAATGCCCAGGGGTGATCTGCCCTGGTGCCCTAAAAAGGCCTTTTTGCATATCCTGGACCTTTGGGTTGTCTATCAGCACTGGCAGGTTGGGCAGGAGGAGAAGACTCTGTCAGGAAGGAGGGGACTGGCCTGGGGTCTGGCTGTGCTCCCTTGTCTTGCAAGCACTCTGTGATGTCAGAACTGGTCCTGTGTCACAGGGCAGGACTGTGGGGTATGGTGAGCCCTGGAGAGGAAGGATGCAGCTGTGGGTGCTGGTTTGTGCAGGCAGCCCCCTGGGGCTGCATGTGTGAACAGGATGGGAGGAGGTCAGCCTTGTGGGGACTCTGTGTCAGCCTTCAGGAAGGGATTGCAGAGGCTCCTCTGAGAGAGAGACTGCGGGTGCTTGGGGTCCTTGGGTCCCCTTCTTCAAGCTGAGCTGCTGTGCTGGGCTGCAGCAGCATGATTCACTGCCCAGGCCCAGAAATCCCCTGCCTGTAGCAGGGAGAACCATGCAGCAGGCAGTGAAGCATCCTGCCAGCATCCCTGGAGGAGCTGCTGTTGGATGGTGCATCCAAGCAATGGCTGCATTAAACAGTGTGTCCTCACTTCAAGGCAGCCTGTGTGTCCCTGCCCTGGTCAGTGCTGTCTGGAGAGGACAGGGCCACCCTGCATCCTTGCTCCTGGGGCATGCAGAGCTCACGTGGCATCAGTGTGGATGGTACGTAGCTCTCAGTAAGCACTTGCATTCCCAGGACACAGGGAAGGCTGAGCTGCTCACACCAGCTTTCGAGCCAGGCGTGGAGTGGAGCTTGTTTTCTGCCTCTTCCAACCCTGGGGCAGATTGAAGGGGTGAAAAGCATGTTTTGTTCCCCTCCTGCTTTGAGACTTGCTGGTACCAGGGTAGTGCAGGGGTGCAGATGGGTCATGCCAGCCAAGAGCTAGGCACTGTGGTGATGAATCCTGCTTCCCATGGGAAGTGCTTTCTGTCCTGCTGGGTACATGGGAGCCAACAAATTCTGCACCAGAAATCCTCGGTGTGAATTTGGAAATACAGGTAAGCAACACATCCACATCGGGCATATTGTATCTTATTGTACAGGAGTCCTTTGCAGCTCCCCTTCTCAAGCTCAGTTTTCTACCTGCTGGGTTTAACAGAGAGCAAAGGTACTAGAATATTTTTCAGATCTTTAACACCTAATGATTATTTGGGGCATTCTGGGGCCTCTTCTCATTTCCATGCTCTTAAAAACAGATGGCCAAAAATACCAATGTGAAACTGTTCCGCTCTTCTGCTCCGAGCAGCGGGGAGGAGGAAGGACCAGGCTGCAGCACAGAAATTCATGTCTGCCCCAGCCTCAACCTCTGCCTTGGAGATGCTGAATCAGGGCACACACCCCACACCCTGTTGCAACAATTCTGGCTTTGATACCCAAAACTGTGGTGCTTCAGTCAGTTTGAAGTTGAAGGAGGAGGTGGTGGTGGGGCTGCAGCAGAAATGTCCTGGTGGCCTGGATGTCCTCTGTTGTTCCAGAGAGAGGATAATCTGTCTTTATCCAAACTCATAGGCCAGTGGCACAGCCGCTCACACTGTCGAGGGACTGTAGTTAAGCTGTGTCCTGCCCAAGGACCTGGGGTGGGCTGGCCGTGTTTTAACATTGCTTTAACAAAGCCCAGGAGGGCTTGGTACCACAGGAATGCTGTGGTTTAGGAATGCTTACACCACGAATAGCATATGTGTTTTGAAAGGCCTTCCAGCTTGTGTGGGGAGAGGTGGAATACTAGCTACAACATAGGATCATTCGGGCTGGAACGGACCTCAAAAACCATCTATTTCCAACTCCCTCCCCCAGGGACACCTTCCACTACCCCAGGTTGCTCCAAGCCCTGTCCAATCTGGCCTTGAACACTCCAAGAGATGGGGCAGCCACAGCTTCTCTGAGCAACCTGTACCAGTGCCTCACAACCCTCACAGGGAAGAATTTCTTCCTAATAATCTTTCCATCAGGAAACACAGCTGGGCTTTCCTTTCTCAGTGGGTACAGCTGACAAATGACCAAATGTGAGCTGCCTGGGGCTGGGAGGGTGGTGATGCAGGATATGGCTCTGTGGCAGGACACCCTGTCTGTGGGCAGCCACAGGAGCCAGCTGGGCTCTGCTCCTAATGTGCTTCTAATAAGATTAAAGGGGGAGTTGTGCGAACTGCCCTGCATGTGCTGTGTCCTTTCAATGTTAAATTCTTCAGCATCTCCAGGCCCATAAGGTTTCCAGGCATGTGGGGGTCCAGCCTGATGGATCTGGGATGCTGCCCTGGGATATCTGGGCCTTTTGGCCAGGCTGGCTCTGGCACTGCTCCAGCTGGGTCAGGTGTTAGGCAAGAGAACCACTTCCTTTGCAATTAGCAAGATTTGTGACTTGCTCACACAACTGTGGTTAGAAAAAGCGGAAAACATTATGACGTGATTAATTTAAGATTAGCAAAGGAGAGGGGCAGAGCTCAGTTCAAATTGCAATTAATTACTGAAGCAGCTGGAGGATCAGAAGAGTCAGATATGTAACGAAAGACAAGCTCCAGCCTCTGAGGCTGCTCTGCTTATCACCTGCACACCTTGTCTGTAATGCAAGATTAAGTCTTACATTTTAAGTTTTATCCTATTTTAGCAAATCAAGGTGTTAAATAATGGATCACATAGTTGGAAACAATTTCAAAACAAACATTTTAAAATAAGAACATGTACATAATCATTTCTGAAAGTAATCTCTTCCTCGAGCTGTCGTTGGGGATTTCTCTGAGACTTCTCTAGGCAGCTTTAGCTAAAGGCCAGCTTGGCAGAGGCTGCCTCTGGGGGTCAGTCAGGGCAGACCCTTCCTGGGTGACTTTCATACTAGTTTCCTTGTAGCCAAATAAAGAGAACAACTAAATAAACCATTTCCCTGCCCTCTGCCTCAGCAGTTCAAGTCCTGTAAAACTAAACCAGCCAGGATCAAATCTGTTTCTAAAGCCATGGAGTTTGGAGAAGGAAGGACCAGGAGAGTACTCAGGCAGGGAGGCACAAACGGGAATGTGAGGCACGTGTGTGAATCAATCTTCAAAGCTGCTTCTGGACCATTATGTCCCTCCCCAATTAATTGGGAGAATATATTTTATTAGGAGCTCTGACGAGCTGTGGGTGTTTGTAAGGATGTTAATGAATCACTGTTCTGGCTTGTCCAGGGCTGTGATGTGTGGATGTGTTTTGATGTGCTGATTTCTTGTCTCAGAGTGATATCCCAGAGTTGTGCCAAGCTGCTCTCTCTGTGACTCTTCCCTCAGCACCCCCACATAGGCTGTGAACCTTTGCAAAGCTCTGTGATAACCATGTGGCTCGGGGTGTTGTGTAGCTGAAGGGTGTTTTTGGAAGTCTAGCAGTGCAATATGGGCTGTTAAGATTCCCAGGGGCAGCACATGTGGCGCGAGTGTCACGGGATTCCTCCTTCTGCTGGGGTTGTAGGTTTGGGCCATTCCTGGTGGAAATGGCAAAGGTAAGAGAAAAGCTGTGACATGCACCAGGGGAGTCTGGGCAGAGCTTGATGGCTTTGGCTGAGCCCTGTGTAAGAGCAAAAATAGCTGATTTTGTTAATGCTGTGCGCGTGATTTCAGACTTTGAGTGCAATCAGTGTGAAAAGGGGGCAGGAGAAAGTGTTTGGAAGCCTTGGAAATGGGGGAAGAGCAGATCTATTCTTCCTTAACAAGGCCTGCAGGGCTGTGATCAAATTAATTGTGAGAGGGTGAAGTCTGGAAAGCTCTAGCTAAAAAAAAAAAAGAGATGAGCAAGCTGCCACAAAAAGCAGAGCCTGGTGAGCTGTGCAGTAGGACTTGGCACCTGAGGGGCTCTGGGGACCTTGGGAAGTGCCCTAGCTCAGAGCCTGCTGGGCTACACCCCTCTACTTCACTCACAGTGTGGGTCAGTAAGCGTGCTGCTATGGAAAAACTTGTGTGGGATCCTTCTGGTGCAGGATTTTTCCTCTGGAGCATTGCAGCAGCCTAATTCCAGAGCTAGGTGGGAGGGCAGCTGCCTCCCTCCCCTTGTAACCCTCCTGCTCTTTGGTTGTCCAAACCCCATGGCTTTAGACATGGAGTAGATCCTGGCTGTCTGAATTTTACAGGACTTGAACTGCTGAGGCAGAGGGCAGGGAAATGGTTTATTGTTTTCTTTAATTGACCTCCTGTTGTCTGGGCAGGTGTATCAATACCAGCTGAAACCTGTCCTGCCTTCCCCTCGAGGTCCTGCACTGTGTCCTGCGTCACTGCCTGGCACCTTCACGGGGTTCTGGCTATTTTTGCTCGCTTCCTCCTGCGACTCTTCAATCTGATAATCTCCTAATCTCCAGCTCCTGGCAATTCCTCTGCTTTATACCTGGCTTATGTCTTGGGAGTTGTGTTCAAAATAGCTCCTGACCCTGTTGGTTAATGCATGTTAAGAAATTGGTCTGCATAACTACTAGAGCCTTTTCATTCATTCCCTGAATTCTTGTTATTTCCTGTGTTGAGGAGAGAAATTCCGGAGAAAGTCACTGCTGTTGCATCAGTCTCTTGTACAAAATCCTCCTAATTTACACCCATTTTCAGGACTGGATTTTGAGCTCTTTCTTACCCTGGGTGCACTCTGCTTTCCTTTGTTGGCTCTTAAGGCCTTAAAATAGGAGCTGCCCAATCTGAGTTTAGACTCTGATGAGCAGCACAGAAATATCCACAGTGTTTGTGAGAGGGGACACGTGTTTTCTCCTGATTGCAGAGAAGGAGAAAGGATCTTGAAAAGAGCACAACAAGGAGTGTGAGCTCTATTGCCCATAAACTCTTCTTGATAAAATGTTCCTGGTGGGTTGTTGCAAAGGAAATTTGGAAATACAGGATCGACCTTTAGCTTTCTCTTATGAGGATCAAACACCTAATCTTATCCATTGGGTAACTGGAATAACAGAAAGAGGGCCAGAGGAGAAAGTGCCTTTGGCTTTCTTCTTGTATTATCTAACACTGTGTTATCCCTCACGTTTTGTGCTTCTCTGTAACATCAGCTGCTAAAATACACACCTGGAAACATGCACCAGGTTTCAGGATGTACCAGTGTTTACAGGTCATGCCTGCTGGCATTATCTAGGCTGTTTTGCTGCTTTATTTTGCAGCCTTGGTGGGGTTTGGGAGGGGAGAAAGGTTCCCTGGATGAGAACTGGCTCTTTTCTGGATTGGACAGCAGAGCACCACCTCAGAACTGTAACATAAGGAGTATCCACTGTATCTGAGAACAAGGATGGAGCCCTCTGAACTGTTTGGGATGTTTTTTGAGTCACCTTTTTTCTACAAAGGGAATAGGATAAATCATGAAGGAATTAATTGAGCCAGTTTCAGGAAGTCAATCACTTCTGCTGCTTCCTCAGACCACCGTGGTGGTGGTAGTTGTGATCCAAACTCTTCAAAACTGTGGTAGGTATTAAGATAGAAAAGGTCTCTAATAGTGGAGAGTTGCAGATCTTTGGGCATGATCCAGAGATTGTGGGAAAGAAGCTGGAGAGGCACCATCAGGAGTAATGATGTGTGAGTGAGAAGTAGCTAATGCCAGGCTTGGGTGGGTTTCAAGGATTTGTTCTTTGCATTGAGATAAAGAGATCAAGTTCAACTCAGCTGGTGAACAATTTCCAGGAGTTTGGGGTCGGAGGTCTGGGATATGGCAATTCCCTAGGCTTTAGGAAGGAGTAGAAAATGCTCCTCTTTTGTGACCTTTTTTGCGCTATTTAGTATGGGTAATTTGGGACAAAAGCCAATCTGTTGTGTGCTGATGTGCTCATCCCTTTATCCCTTGCTCAGAGGTTGCTCTGTCATCCCTAAATCAGGTGAGTGCTGAAGGCTTGGTCAGGGACATACTGTGATTATTTAGTTATTAACAGGGAAACAGTGCAACCTGCTTCAGGGGAAGTAGGAGAAGCAAAATACTCTGTCCTGAGAGACCAACTCACCATTTTTGTAACAGTCCCCTCCACGGGAGTTTGAGCTGCCTCATGCCTCCATTCCTCAAACTGTGGTGATGGTGAATTAGGATAAGGAAAGCTAAATGATACATTAAAGTGCGTCACGAAAGTGTGGGCAACTGGGCCCTACAGTAATTTAAAAATAAGTATGTATGGGATGAGATTAGCAAATCTGACAGTGCTCAGCTAAGCATAAAGATCTGCCAATTGCAAGCAGCCCATTCCCAATAAGACCTTCCAGTGTAGCCACAGGCTCCTGTTATGTGTGGGGAAAAAACCAGCACGTGGCTACTTTGATTGATTTTTGAACAGGAATAGCAGAAACTAATGTAATACAGACTGAGAGGAATATATATTCCTCTGTTTTTTTTTTCTTTTCTTCTAGGAGACTGGGCACTGCCAGAGGAGAAAAAACACTTGGTTGCAGTATTCTGGCAGCTGATCGTCCCGGATGTCATCCAGTTGTATACTGGCATATTGAGTAAAAGCAAAACAAAAAAAAGGGGTTTAAAACATTTTCAGAGCGAAAAGAATTGGAAAATGCAATGTTAGGGATGCAAACATCAATGAGCAGGAGCCTGGTGGGGATTCTACCCGGGATTTACTCCTCTTTGGAGGCTCTGCTTGGCTTTCCTCTGCTCCAGATGAGTCATGGACACTGTTACTGCAGCAACGCTGCTGCCAAGGAGGGGGATAAAGCTGTTGCCATGGTGCTGGATGGGCAGGAATTCTGCAGGAGTAAAAACACTTAATAATTAACTTGCAGACAAGCTTGGCTTCAGATTTGCCCGCGTGCTCCAGGGAAGGTGTCCCGGGCTCCCAGGCGACTGCCGCCTGTTGCAAACAGCCCCTCGTCTCCCTGGGAAGCAGCTGGTGGCTGTGGGCCCAGGGAGGCAAAGCTGGACTGTGGGAAGCTGTGCCTGCATCCACCAATTTGTGTTTTGCATGTGGCTGCTCGGAGCTGGGAAGTTGTGGGACGGGTTAAGAATTTGAGTGGCTGATGTGTCAGAGCTTCAAGTCACGTTGTAATTGCAGGACATCTCCCTGAGGAATGCTAAATGTTGGGGCTTAAGGCAAGGGCTTGGTTTAAATGTCTTGTTCTGTCTTCTTGGATGCTGGTAAAGTCAGAAAAGATGACTTTGTGCAGGTTTTGGGCTATTTGGTCAAACAGTAGGCTGGCATTTTCTTGTGGTAGTAAAAAGGTTGAGTTTTTATCTTGTTTTTCCTGATAGTGAGGGTGCTGGTGTTTAGTTTTGTCTTATGGTGTGTTGATAGGGAAGGGAAAATCCCTGCCAAATGCCAGGGATGCTTTGAACACTGTCCTCTCTCTTAAAGCCCATTTATAGAATTGTAGAGTCACAGAATGATTTGGGTTGGGAGAGACCTTAAAGGTCATTCAGTTCCAACACCCCTGTCATGGGCAGGGACACCTTCCACTATCCCAGGTTGCTCCAAGCCCTGTCCAACCTGGCACTGAACACTGCCAGGGACAGGGCATCTACAACTTCTCTGAGCATTCCTTTGAGAATTCACCATATGGAGTTGTTAGAGAGCAGTAAAACTGTCCAGAGAGAACATTTAACATCTCTGTTCCTTGTATTGACTGTACTTGGACAGTTCTCCAAGTTATGGAGATTTGGGAGGAGTTAAAGGCTTCTAGGAAAATGTTCCAGCCCAGGAGCAGTTGCTTAAAGTGGTCCAGGATTTGTTATACCTGTGCTGAAGTCAGTTTGTCATGGGCAGGTTTGAGCTCTGGCTATAAGTAACTTGTTCTTATGTAGTCAGTGACTAAGCCTAAGGTGGAGGGATGTATTTGAATTTTAGAAATAGGAAAGCAGACTGAAATAAGTGATTAGCTCAGATTACCAGCGGGAATTAGTAGCTGAGAAAGTGCAAAGAATTAGAATGCCAAAGTATTAATTTCACCTTGGAACCTCCAAACCAGTCTCCTACATCAAGCAGATGTGCAGTTGTGTGGAAGCTGACCTGGCTTGTCTACATAGATCATTTATTTAGATTTGTCAGGATAAAGTAAGTTATTGGAGCTGTTTTCAATCTGTGCTATATGTGCAGTGCAAATAAGGCACCACTGCTCTTTCCTCAGGGAGGAGGCTGATTCCCATGCCAGGAGCAAGGCTGAAGGCCAAAAGCATGGAGTTTTAATAGTGGAATCCTCATCCCTGGCAGTGTGCAAAAGGCACGTGGATGTAGCACTTGGGAACATGGTTTAGAAGTGGACATGGCACTGAGGGGTTAGTGGTTGAACTTGATTTTAGAGGGCTTCTCCAACCTCAGCAATTCTATGACTCTGTGATGGTTTTCTCCCAAAGATACTAACTTCTGCTGGAAGTGGGAATGGGGTCTACTCCCTGTTTTCCTAATACAGGGAAAGGCTTCAACACCATTTTCAGTGCTGAGGGAAACAAGTCCTTGTGTGGAATGAGCATCAGTGGAGAGCAGAGGCCACCCTTTGTCTGCAGAGGGCTGCAGCAGGGAGGTGGCACAAGGGAGGACACTCCTGTTCCAGTTAAGTGCAGTCGGCTTAGTGCTCCCAAAGCTGCTTAGCACTTGCATTCTGCCACAGGGCAGTTTTTAAAACAGGCAAAGCCTCTTATACTGGAAGGACTGGGATTTGATGGAGATGCTGACTAGTCTCAATACCCTGCGAGGAAATGGGTGCAGAAGTTCCTGGCACAGGGTTGGGAAAAGGTAATGACCTCCAAGTGTTGGGGGAGAGAAGTCTTTTCCCTGTTGTGTCTGAGCAGGGCAGTGTGAGCACTCAGGACTGAGACTGTCTTCAGGGACATCAGTTTTCAATTAAAACAGGCAGTAGTGGGGATGCATTTGGGCTGCTCTCACTGCTTGTGTGGCCTCCAGAAAACAGCTAGAAAATTCTGGTATTTCAGGGCAGCCTTCATTCAAATTTGCTTTCCTCTGCAGATTATCTGTGCACTCCAGAGGAAAATGTTTACAAGATAGACTTCACCAGGTTTAAAATCCGGGACATGGAATCTGGCACGGTTTTGTTTGAAATCACCAAGCCAGCAGCTTCAGGTGAGTATGCACACAAAATAATGTTTTCCACAAACAAACAAATGCCTTTTCCCACTCATTTTACTCCATACGTTTCCCCAAAATTGGAGATGCACTTAACTACAGGAGAGCTGAAGTCCCAGCTTGCAGCAGAAATGTTTTTCAGGTGTCTCTTTGTACCAGCACAGTGAGCAGAGCTCACTGCTGCTGTGCTCTCACCGTTACCATCTGTGACAGGAAAGGACAGATGGATGTTGTAAACAGAAGCGGAGGAGGAGATCACTGTGTGGTTGTTTCTTAGCTGTTTATCAGCTTGTGCCCCTCTGTATGCAGTTTTAGCTGTTAGTGAAAGATGTTAAACAAAGGAGCCAGGAAAATGGTGTTTCCAAAAAGGGAGAAACTTTGTCAGTTGGGCAAATTAGACATATTGGAAATTTGCTTTTTTTTTCTTTTTTTGTCTGAAAGAACCATCCAAGTGTTACCTGTTACCAGTGGTAATAAAAACTCAGGGCAACTGTTCTTCTGATCAAGCACTTTTAAACCTTCCCCATATCCCTGCAGGTGAGAGGAAGTAGCTTATAGGTGGCAAACCAGACAAATTAAGGGAAAAGGGCTTGTTCAGAGTCACTCTGCAATCCTGCCTTGAGGCAGGAGCAGTAAATCACATCAGAAGATAAGTGCCTCAAACCAAAGGTCCACCTTGCAGTATTATACCTCCAAGTGACCAATAGTGAATGCCTTGGGAGGAGGGTGAGCTCAACCATCAGGCTTCCTCGGAGTGGTTTCCTGGCTTACATTACTCCAATAACATCACCCACGAGTATTTTCACTGAGTTTCTGTTTTCTGACGGGGTTTGCTTTGGGCTTCTGCAGAACGTGAGCACAATGACAGGAAGGACGTTGACCCCAACGCCGGGCGCTTCGTCCGCTATCAGTTCACCCCGGCCTTCCTCAGGCTGCGGCAAGTGGGAGCCACGTAAGTAACTCCCCTTCTAGGAGAGGAAGCAACTGAAGTCTTGGAGAAAATGGGTCTCCCATGCTGAGGAGGTTGATTCAATGGGGATCTTTTGTTGTTGTGAGGGTCTACAAGTGTCTTTGCTGGGTGCCTTGCTTTCTCCAGCCCTGTAGATTGTTTAGTAACCACAGGAATGGGCCTGGTGTTGAAGAGGTTGATGCTAAAAGGGGCATAATAAGGTGGGCAGACTATGCAGAAGGCTCTGGGGGAATGTTATGGCACTTTCTGGTACCTAAAGGGCCTTCAAGAGACCTGGAGATAGACTTTGTACAAGAGTCTGGAGAGACAGGACGAGGGTGAATGGCTTCCCACTAACAGAGGTTTAGATTAGATATTAGGGAGAAATACTTCCCTGTGAGGGTAGTGAGGCACTGGCACAGGTTTCCCAAAGAAACTGTGGATGCTCCATCCCTGAAGGCGTTCAAAGCCAGGTTGGATGGGGTTTGGAGTAAGCTGGTCTAGTGGAAGGTGTCCCTGCCTATGACGAGGGGTTTGGATCAACATGGTCTTTGAGATCCTTTCCCACCTAAACAATTTAATAATGATATATTCCAGCTCTTTTCTGTGCACTATAGTTTGTTTGTCAGAGTCTCTGCCAGCTTTGGAAGATTTATCTTCAGCTTCTGCATTTCACTTGCCAAAAAACATTGATCCATAGATGCAGGTGAAATTATTAAGTCATGTTTGATGCCTGATATACCAGAATGACCTTTGGGACATCTGGTTGCACACTATGTATATCCATTAGTAAACCACCCCAAAATCTGACCCCTAAAGAATTGTCTTACTTGTCTCTTTTTAAGTGAAAAGAATGAAAATATAGTATAACCTGTGGTCCATAATGCTGAGTTGTGTCCTTGTAGAAGGCTTTAAGAAAAAGAGGAAATGATAATTTAGTTAATACTGTTGCTTTATATTTTGGGCATTTTTTATTTCTTCCAGAGCTCTCTTCTACGTTCTGGGAATGATGCAAATCTCATTTAAGCAAGACAGCTCACATCAATCTTCCCCGTCTTTTTCAGGGTGGAATTCACAGTAGGGGACAAACCCATTAATAATTTCCGTATGATTGAGAGGCACTACTTCCGTGATCAGCTCCTGAAAAGTTTCGATTTTGAATTTGGCTTCTGCATCCCCAGCAGTAAAAATACTTGTGAGCACATCTATGAATTCCCCCAGCTCTCGGAGGATCTCAGTAAGCTCACTTTAATTTCTGGGTTATCACACTGATGTTCATCTGAGGTGGTTTGGGGGAGCGCTTTTTTAAAAGCTGTTTGTAAGAGAGTGGGTTGGGTATAATAATTCAGTGTTTTATATATACTGTGTTAACACTGATTTTGTTTTCTAGTAGCTTGCATCTCATCATCCACCAGAGTTGCCTGTTTAGTGTTTGTTTTGTTTTTTTAATTCATAAAAGGGAAGCTTCGTGCCCGAGAGAAAAAAGATAATTATGTTATAAAACAATCAAAAAATAGGATTAAAAAGACCTCTCATAAATGGATGACTTAAATGTTATGTTCTGTTTTAATGTTTGATGTGCTATATTGAGAGCTTGAGAGGTTTTAGTGTGAACATAACTTTTATTTTCTCTTCTCTCTCCCAAGACATGATAGTACTAAATCTGTGTGATCTTATTCTTTACAACCCCTAATTGTGTATGTCAGCACTAATGTTACAGTCTATGGAAAATACATTGAAGCACTGCTGCCTGCTTATTGTCAGACCAGAACAAATTTCTTTTGAGTTCACCATTTAACCATGTTTCTCAAAAAACCAGAATGAAATAAACCCCAGAAACTCTTAAGTGTGATCTTGTTTTGAGGGTGAGTGGAGAACTTACTCTTTGTGTCTTATATGTTCATAATCCAAATACATTTTCATCCCTGAAAGCATTCAAAAAAAGGTATGGATGTGGCTCTTGAGGACATGGTTTAGGGGTGAATGTGGCAGTGCTGGGTTAATGGTTGGCCTTGATAATCTTGGAGGGCTTTTCCAACATAAATGATTCTGTGGTTCTATGATTGCATGATTATGTTTGAGTTGTTTAAAAGGCACCATCAGCAAATGGTGTGGGCAGGTTCCCAGGTTGGTTTTGGTTCTTCACCTGTGAGTTTGCTGCTGTCTGAGTGATGCTGTGACACGTACCCGCCATCCCTTGGAGCGTTTCCTCGGCAGAGCTGCTCTGTGCCACCGTTAATTTTGCCTGTTTTCCCCCTCGCTTTCCCCCCTGCAGTTCGAGAGATGATCCTTCATCCCTACGAGACACAGTCGGACAGTTTCTACTTTGTAGACAACAAGCTGGTGATGCACAACAAGGCAGATTATTCATACAGTGGAGGACCTTGAGCGCGGGACGGACTGCGCTGGCCTCCCCTTTCCTATGGAAGTCGTCAGGGATACCAACACCTTCAGTTCCGTTGCCTGCAGCGTCAACTGGACAAGGATCCACAAACCAAGGACTCTTTGCCACAGTAGGAGTTTCATGACTAAATTTGCCGGTCTCATCTCTTTTGAGCTTTGAAGCAGACCCAGTTTTTCAGAACTTTAAGCTAAATGATCTTTGGATACCACTTCCCTAAGTTCTTTTAAATGTCTGCTTTGAGAATGGCCTTGTGGGACTTGGGGGATTTTGCCCTAATTCTGTGAATTTCTGTTCTTGCCCTCAAGTATCTTTTAGGATTCCCAAAGAATGTAATCAGAGAAATTGTGGATGCAAAAGGAGAGGTTTGGTTGGTTGTTTCTCTTTGTGAATGCTTCAAAGGCCAATTTAACTTGTCCATCCAGTTGAGAATGTCGAGCATAGCATTCTCAGTAAGGCAAATTTCATCTTTTTAGATTGGCTGTCTCCATAAGTATGTCATCCTTTAGTTTTGGTCCTTCTATGTAGCATTCTGTTTAATCCTGGAAATGCTGAATCTCACAATGAAGACCAGTAGTTCAATGGCAGAGCTGTTTTAATTGGGTATGTCCTTTTACATTTCAGATGAAGGTAAAATAGCATCAAGGGTCTGTGAATCTCCATAAGAACCTTCCATTCATTTCAGTTTTTGCAGACTAATCAGGAAAAACAGAAAGATTTTAGCTTTATTTGACATTTTCACACAGCTAACATTGCCTGTTTATACTACACATCTTTCATGTCTATTTTCTTACATCTCTGCTCAATACCAAGAAAAGGGCTTCAGCACTGCTTGTTAGAGCAACACTTTCATTTGTCTAGGGCAGTTGGAGAGCATGGAATTTCCAATTTTCTATTTCTATCTGTATTTAAAGAATGTTATGACAGTTTCCCTTTGTTAAAAATGTTTAGGATTGGTAATTAATATAGGTGGAACAATAAGTCTAATAATGTATGACTTTAAGGCACAGCAAAAAATTTAGCAAGACCTCTCTCTTCAGACTCTGGAAGAAGTTTAAGACCAATTTTGCCCAAGAAGTAGCAACACCAAGGATATACTAGTGTGGGGTGGCCTGTTGTCATGAAACCCCTACTCTAAAGGTCAGTTCACTGATATTTAAAAAAAAACAAAGGCAGTTGCAGTTTGTAGATACTTCTATAAATACTTGATGTCTCCATGTCTAATTCTGTGAGTTGAAGTGGAACATTCTATGTTAGCCTCAGATAGGTGTGATTGTAATAATTTTTATAAAATACCATTTCCAGTCGTGCTGAGCATCTTTTTAGTCAGAGCCTATGTCAGACAGGATTACAATTGGTTCCAAGTGTAGCCATCTGCCTAAGAACAGGGAGGTTTTTGTGCTCTTGTTGGGGGGTCACCATTTGTATTTGGCTTGGCTTTCTTGATTTCTGAGAGAGGATGCAGTTTTATAAAGGAAACACAGTGAGTTCAGATTACAGCACAGAGTTTTTATTAAGCTACAAAAAGTCTGTAAAGTTCACTGACTTTACACAACTAGTAATTGTAGGAATTCTTATCACAATGAAACTTGTATTTATCACTACTTTTTGTCTCTAGTGTATTAAATCATACAACTAGCCTCTGGCTGACTGATCTGTTTGAGAGATAAAAAGAATTTCCTCATTATTTGTACAATGCTCTGAGCTACCAATCATTGATTTTACAGCACAATAACTACTAATGGTGAAAACAGTTTCAAAAATTTTGTCATTCCTTCCCCTCCCCCTTTTTTATGTCAAGGCTGTCGAACTATCTATATATCCAATGACATTTTGCAAATTTAAGTATTTATGAGTTTTGTTTCAACTCTTGAAGGAGAAAATACCTTGAAGACAGAAAAGAGTGTGTGTTTTTATAATTAACACCCTGTATTGGGTGTCTGGGTGTATTTTTTAACTCTCATCTGCTGTTCATAAAAGTCACTTCTGTGCATAAGATTTTTAGAAGACTTTTAGAAATAGTACTTGCCCAGAATTGCCAGTCATATATTTAATATGGAAGTATGTATCTCAGTATATTTTGTTGAGATTGTACTTTTGTGTGGACTCTTGGGTCACTGTACAGAGTTTCCTCTCTGTGCAGCACATTGTTGTCACCTGAAATAGTCACGTTCTGCTCCTTTTCTGTGCTACCTCCTTTTAAGACTTTGGACTTTAAAATGAAAAGTAATTCCATAAAAATATTGCTGTTATCAACGGAAACTTGAGTGGTAGACATGCCCCTTATCAAAGAACCAGGAGAAGGCTACCTTGTTCCCAGGAGGGCAGTGTGTTGTTGGATGGACTTCCTGGCACTGCATTTCAGGGTGGGTCTGAGGTCAAACACAAGAGGATGAATTATCTGCTGCTGATCTCCCCAGTTCTGGTAATTCTGTGATTCTATGGGTAATAATTCCAGGCAAAATTTAGTGTGAATCATATATGAGATCCTTTACTGAGAGAAAATGTTGTCTAATATTACTAGGAATATTTTCAACCAGAAACAAAGGTTCCACGTTTTCAATAAAATCAGTTTCAGCCAATTGTAGCTTTAGCTAAAGTTGGAGGAGTTTTACTGGTTTTGGAAGTCCCCAGAGTTTGCTACAAATAACAAACTCAAATAACCAAACTTTGAGGGAAGTGTGATGAAGGTGCTTTTTCCTGTGTTCTGCTGCAGCAGTTATCTCCACGTTTCACTTGGAAACGCCTTGTTAGCATTTCTCTAAGGTCATTTTAACAATCTTAACAAATGTGTGGGAATTGCTATCTTAAGGGAGAGGTTCTGTTCCTTTTCCACCTGTTCATGCAGCAGTATCACATGTGGTGTTGACATGAGGCATATGAACAGCACTAGAAGAGAGTTTCTTGAAAGGTTTTTGCTGCAGAGTTGCTGTTCTAGTGCTACTTTTGTCCTTGGTTTTGCATTAAAAATTACCCACAAAATTTAATGTCAAAGACCACGCTTTTTACAGCACTCAACAACTTCAGTTTCTGAGACCTCAAAGTTCGCCTGTGAAGTTGAAACCCACATTTTTTCCCCTTAGATTGGCAGCTGATTCTTATTATAAACTAGTTAAAAATCAAATTGTAGCAGCATTGTTCACAGAAGAATTTGTTAATCTTGGCTAGTTATTATTTTGCATTTCAGTATTCATCATTTTGGGTTTACTTTGGAAGTTCATTGTGAAAGCACCAAATATTGGCTCTGAAAAAAAGAATTCTTTTTTTTCCTTTTTTTTTTTTTTCTTCCCCTTGGTCACATTTTAAACATTACTTTAATTAGCACTAGAGCTCTATTTTAACAAGCCAGCTTGGCAATTCAGGATGTGACTTTCTGAAAGTGAAAGAAAACAACTAAGAGCTGACCAAGATTATCTGCTAATAATGCCTGGCTGTTTCCTGTCATAAGACAGGATTATGTGTGTGCTTTACAAAGTGACTTAATCTTGGAAAAAGTAACTAAGTCTCTCTGAGTGCTAATTGTGACATAATTTCTCTGAGAGACGGGGAAATTATAGCTCAACACATTCTTTCAAGGAAATTATAACTCAACACATTTTTTCACTTTGTCAGTCTTGGATTCCTTGAAATGTCAGGGTTTTTTTTTTAAGAAAAGCAGCAGCAACACATTGGTGGTGAGTTGCCATTTGCATGCTCTAACAACTCACACTTCCGTGGCAGGAAGAGAACAATTTATTTTTAAAGTTAAAGCATCAACTGTGGTTTCAATTCTAGAAACTTTTTGTGGCAAAACCCCAACATTGTTTCTGTAAATTATCCTTTATGTGGTGATATTTATGAAATAACTGAATGATCTACTCTCCCCGACTCATAAGAATTAATTTATTTATTATTTAATGAAGGATGTTTTCTAACCTGGAGAGACTGTTGGGAGTTTAGTTTTTGCCCATAATCTCTCTCTACATCTTGTTTTTGAGTAGGTCAGTTAAATGCACTATTTGCCACCTCTGTCCTCTGTTTGAGTTTCATTCTAAAATCTTGTTTAGAGTGTCACAGTGCTGGCTGGTTATGTGTGAAACATGCAGCTACCAGCTTCCAAATCCCTTCAATCTGAAAAAAAACTATGAAAGTAGTTTGAGAAATATTCCTACATATCGAGACCCATAAAAAATAAATTCCAATATTCATAACAAAAATTAAAGGGCTCTCTTAGTCATGCAAAGATGGGGGCTATTTAAGGTAAGAAAATGCTAATATCCAGCTGCTGCACTTAATAAGTATTATAAAGATGCTCTATTAATTATTCATCACCTGAAAAAGATGGTTAACAGCTCAGTTTTAATTAGATCTGGTTAAGAAGGAAAGTATAGAGATGATTGCTGTTGTTTGTGGGGGAGCAGCTGGAACTGTCTGTGTAGCACAAAAGCTGGGCAGGTTTATATGCACTCACTCTTTGGGGAGGAAAAAGGAAGGAGAGGAGGACAAGGACAGGAAAGGAATTAATTTCAGCTATTTGGACCCAAGAGCTTTAAGGCCATGGTGAGTGTTTCCTCTTGAGTCTGAGGCAGCTGGGAGCTTCTCTTTGTGGTTCTTCTCTAGACCCCCAGCATAAGCACTACCTAAACTTATAGAGATGTTTCAATATTGGTATTAAATGTCATTGACAGTTCATATCATTTTCTATACATGGAGATATTTGAAATATTCAAAGAGTGTGATGCTCTAGGTCTCCTGTGGCAGCTCAGTTGTTTTCTATGTCACTGGTCAGTGTGACCCAGCAGGTGAAATGGTGTTTGTGTGTCTGTAGCCTCCCTCCAGCCCCTGTGTTCATGCCTACTGTGATGTCTGCTTGTATCTTAACACACCCAGCAAACCTGTCTGAATGTGACATTGATTTTTTTTTTTTGCCATAGAAGCAGAATTGTCTGTATTAAAATGTATTTATAAAAAAAAATAATCTATTTTTTGTGGAAGGAAAGTAGGCTTCTAGTTAATACACCATTGGGAAAATGTTAGAAGCGTTTTTACTGAGTTAATTCCTAATTCTTTGTATCTTGTTAGTTACCTGATTTGTTTGCTAGGAGAACATCTACTGTGGCCCATCCTGTGGCACTGCAATGCACTGTCATGTAGAGAATCTGGTTTTCAGAAAACTGGGAGTGTTTTGTTTCCTTTTGGGACAGTAGGGAACTGTGAAGTTCATTGATCACCAGGAATAAAAGGAACCTTGTCATGGACTCCACTTCTGTGGCTTTGGCTTCAGTCACTGAACTGTTCTACTTGTTGCAGATACATAGAGAGAGCAAATATTGAGACTTTAGGATAAAAAAAAAAATTAGATGCTACAATTTAGTCTTCCTGTAGGAGAAGGAGAGTCCTAAAATTAATTTATACAAGGATTAAATAGGGACTGCACTTGCTTAAATTGATTTCATACTGGCATCTTAGTCATCAATGTGCATACTAGGGAATATGCTTAACTTTTTCCATTACCTTGGAAAATGGTTCAAAAACATGTCACATCCATTAGCAAGTGTTTCTTCTCCTGTAACAAATTGCAAAATGTAAAAAAAAAAAGAAATAAATTATTGATCCTAGAAATGAGGGTGATTGTGTATTTTATTTAAATATTTATATTAGGAACTTTCCAACTTTCATTTCAGATGACTTCATCAATATCTGAACTCCAGTTTTGTGCACGTGTATGTAACCAGTGATTGTAAACATGGGAATACTGCAGTGGTTTGGGTACTTATGTGAGTAAAGCCATCACATTAAAAGTGTTTAAGTAGGATTTAACTTCCAGCTTGGGAAAATGTCTTGGGGTGTAGTTAAAATAAATTAGTATCAATTGCATTAATGGAACTTTGGAGTTGCACAGACCACAGTTCTGTACCAGGTTGAGCTTTTGAAAAAATTGAAACCAAATTTGAAATCAAAAAAAAAAAAAAGAAAAAGGAGAAATTTGAAAAAAAAGAAAAAGGAGAAATTTGAAAAAAAAATTAGTTTCAAAATACATTAACAGAACATTAGAGTTCCATGGATCACTGTTATACATCAGGTTGTGCTTCTGAAGAATCTGTGCTGCACTATAGAGAGTCAAACTTTGAGACTAATATGACAATTGCTGTCTCTGTGTCTAAAATGGAACCAGCTGCTCAGGCTGAAGTGAGTTGTGTTGGAGTAATTCCAGCTTGATGGTTTTGATATTTTAGTCAGAAATTCCTGAGAATATCTCTCTATTTGTGAGCAGAACAACTTACCAACTCTGAGGAAAAGAAGTAGAATGTTTTTGTTTGAAAATATCTTCTATAACTTACTTTGACTCCTTAGTAACACAGTGTCCCACAGAACATCATTGTGTGCTAGAATTTGAGGAAGAAATTTGTAAATTCAATGCTTTACCTCTTGGACTGTCACTTGGAGCTGCAAGAAACACCTGGACTGAGCTCTGCAACGAGGTGATGACCTGAGCACAGGTTTGTAATGTGACTTTTTCAGCCAAAGTCACACTCTGAGTGTGGCATCAGTTCTCTTACAGGCTCTCCCAAATCAGTCTTTGCCTGTACCTGTTCTCTGTGGTGAGATGTTCTCTGCTGATTAAAGTTCCTCTTGGAATTACCTGAACAACTAAGAATCAGGTCTGTTTTCTTAGAATTCTTGAAAGGACTGGATGCTGATTTCACCTAAAGAGAAGAGAGAGCAAAATCAATGCTAGTAGCTCTAATAAGGGAGGTTAAACAGTCTCTCTGATTTTGATGCTCAGATGTAATTACCTGGACTTTCTTAGAAATATTCTGAAATGAAAAAGGAACCTTAAAAAAACCCAGAATTTTATTCCTGTGAAAAACTCCTCAATGTTAGTTGTCTGCCAAAAATATACTGCATTACCACTGCTTTTTCATTTTTTATTTTTAATTTTAGCTGGCATGTCAGCCTCATTTATTAATAAGTATGCATAATCATCATTAAGATGTTCTCTGCTTCTCAGATTTTTATTTCTTATGGTATTTGTCAGCTGCTTAGTTAATTTTTTGTGGCAAGTCTTATGTGTTCACCCCATATTTCTATTTTATTTGTCATTGTTCAAGGGCATTCATGTATCTGTTGTAACTTGCATTCCTTTCTTACATGTATAAAGAACACTTCTTAGTGATAAAATACTCCAAGTTTCTCAGTTTTTACCAGTAAGACAATTTTCCCCTGTATTGTATTTTAGAGATAATTTTAGAGATTATTGAAGCCTCTCATTGTATGCTAGGATAAACCAGAAGTATTTATTCTCCCTATTTAAGTCCACAAAAAGGAGTAATTGCTTTACAGTGATAACTTTTTCCTCACCAGTGCTGTACAAGAACTTAAAATAGGAGGTGAAATCATAGTGGATGATGTATTTTAATTAAAACTACAAAGAGAATTTAGGTAGGAAGAGCATAATTGCAGTTGGATGATTCCCAATCATTACTTTGAAAACTGACATGGGACCTTAAATAACAAAGGCCTGTGTTATTTAAAGACAATTTAATTATTCTAGTAGAGGGAGTAAACCATGTTAATGAAGCTGCATATGAAAGTAATCTGTAACAAGAAATAAAAACAGGCAGGGAAGTTATAAACAGCAATAGAGAAAACACATAATTATATTTTCTTTATGAAAGGAAGGTAACATAGATGGGAGAGAAGAGTTCTAAACACCTTCAGTTCTTCCTTTCCTGTGGAACAATGGGATGATTCAGAAAAGGGGAATAACAAACTGAAATAGATTAATATAAGGAAGAAATCCTTCCCTGTGAGGGTGAGGAGGCCCTGGCATGGGTTGCCCACAGAAGCTGTGGCTGCCCCATCCCTGGAAGTGTTGAAGGGCAGGTTGGACAGGGCTTGGAGTCACTTGGGATAGTGGGAGGTGTCCCTGCCCATGGCAGGGAAGTGGAGCAAGATGAGCTTCAAGGCCCATTCCAACACAAACCATTTTATAATTCTGTATTACTTTATAATCTTTATAGTTTAGCTATAAAGAGTAGAACAATTACTCCAGATGATGAATTATTGGGGTATTCTGGTTTTACTGTATTTACTGGCACAGTTATGCTCACAGTCGTATTGCATGTCTTTGGCTATGGAAGTGTGTGTAGCTTTTGTTTTTCCAGTGAAGGAGAGGCAAAAACAGGAGTCCCAAAGCTTGGGAAAGGGTAACATCTGGCAGTCAGAGCTAAAGTTTGCTGTAAAATCTCAAACTGGCACATTTATGTATTAGTTGGTGGGCCTGTGTGTGCTGTCAAATACATTTCCTTGCATGTGCAGCCAAGTGAAGAAGTAGGTGTACAGACCCTGTTTCACATATGAAAGGTCCTACATGTGCCAGATCTGAAAGCTAGAAATAGCTAAAATCTATTTTGGTAAAAAAGACCCAAAACAACCCACCAAAACCAAAATTCAAACACAGATCCTGTTTTTATGAATGATAGCAAGAACATGGCTCACAGCCCTTCTGCCGATGTTACTCTGTTCACTGGCATTCAACTGCCTTTGAAAATTATGTTTTTATTTCCCAAATGCATTCCTTACCACCCTGATCTGTAATTAAGTGTCTAATTAAGCTTGCTGACTGCTTTGATGTCTGTACAGGTTCATAAGTCAGGAGAACAGAGGGTTCACTATAACCCCTAAAATTAAAGTCTGCACGGAGACCTGAGTGTAAGTTCAGAGGAGTAAAACTCTCTGCCCCAGACACACCACCTCTCTTGAACACAAACATGTCAGATTTTAAGGATGTAGATTCCCTACTGGAGTTCATCAGCTGGCATTGTTCATAACCTAAATTTGATATAACAGTGCAGACGTGTCTTTGCAGCTGACAAACACATAGATGCACTTGCTGTGGCTGTGTGGCAAGAGATGCTTGGAGGAAACACAAGCACAAATGTCACCACTCAGATAACTTTCAGAACTATTATTTCAGCCAATCTTTAAATTTCTGTGAGATATGTTAAAATGAGAAAGATTATTTCCAGCCAAAGCAAAAATTTGCACTTTTTTTTTTTTGCCTCAAATGCCAAATAAGCATTGCAGCTTCCTTCTTAGATTAGCTTGATATTTTGCACAAAATATTTTTCCCATGTTTTAGAGGTTCTTTAATGCTCTGAGGTTGCTCTAGAGGGAAAGGTAGTTATAATAAACTCCTTATGTAATCATTTAGGCCTGGTGCCTCCAACGGGCCCAAACATGCTGGGCTTATTCATGTGTTTGGAATTAAATTCTTCAGGAGCTTCCTGATGAGAGAGTGAATCCTTTCTTCATCCAAATGATGCCAAATCCCTTCTTCTGTGTTTTTTTTGGGACTGAAGTGCCTCTACCTGAGTTCTTGGTGGATCTTGGTACATCCCTTCATGACAACCACCATCCACCCTGCCTGGGCTGCTCCTGCTGTAATTAATTTCCTGGTGCTGATTGCGTGAGTAAGGAATTTGAGTCATGGGGCTAATTATGGTCCTAGCTGCGCAGCACGGCCTAATTGGTTCTGTCAGGAATAAATCTTCAATGGTTTCACTGGCCTCTCCTCACTGTGCTCAGGTCAAACTGGATCGATCCCCAACAGGATTCTTCCGTCCATCGAAGCAGCGAAACGCTTCTGATGTGACCTTGTCGTGGCCTTTCAGCGCCTAAAGGAGCTCGAGAGAACTGGGGAGGGACTTTGGACAAGGGCCTGGAGTGACAGGACAAGGGGAAAGGGCCTCACACCCACAGGGGGAAGGTTTAGATTAGATATGAGGAAGAAATCCTTCCCCGTGCGGGTGGGGAGGCGCTGGCACAGGCTGCCAACCCCCGGGAGTGTCCAAGGCCGGGTTGCACAGGGCTGGGAGCACCCAGGGGTAGGGGAAGGTGTCGGAATGAGATGCTCTTTAAGGCACTTTCCCACTCAAACCATTCTGTGATTCTATGACAAAGAAAGACAAAAAAACCCACTGTTGCAAAGCGCTGAAGGGCACTGACTGCCAGCTGCCCACCGCCGTCCAGGCTGCGCCTGGCAGGGGGGTTCATGTTGGTGGCTCTTTGCTGGGATCTTGCAGTCCATGATCCAGTCAGTGTTTATTATGTTGATATCTAGTATCTGAGATTTGTTTTTTCAATGTACTCGCTGACTGAGAGCCCTCAGGGAAATAAAACCCACGTGCATTAATGCTGTTCCAACTGCTGATAGTTTGCAGTAATTCCAGTATTTTTCATGCTAGCAAATATTCTTTATGCATGTTTCTTTCTTTGAACTAAAAAGAAATAAGCCTTTCCTGCTTCTAAAGAGACTGCAATTAAATTTTGTTTTATGAATTAACAACTCCATCATTCATTATTTTAGTAATTCTCTATTAAATTTTCGCTGTGACCGTACATGGGAAATGCTTCTTTAAAGCTTCCTTTTATATCACTGCAGCCAGGGAATGCATGGTGAACCAGACAGTTGTTCTTCCACTAACTGAGTGTTCTGGGTTTGTTTGTCTTAGACTAGAAATGGATTAGGAGGTCAGAAAAAGCTTATGTAAAGTGTTTGCTGGTTTTGATATTTAATATTCCAATCATAAATGGTTACACACAGATCTAGAAGTCTAAAGTATAAAAATAAAGCAGCAGCCCTGGAAAGTAAGGTCTGAATTCCAAATATTTGTTCCAGATTGTAGTTTAAATTTATTTGAAAGTGCCAATAAGTCAGTTGCACTTTTCAAGCTTTGTGTACAAAGTTAGAGACACAAAGTAAAGCTGATGTGATATTTAGTGTTTTATCAGTTCCATAATTCATGTTAATCACTATCAGGTTTAAGTAGCTCAGTGCTGTGCCAGGAGTTTGAAAGATTGTGCAGAGAGATGAACAAATCTGAAAAGAACTGTCTCAGCAAAAGAAATTAATGCTCAGGGGTGATGGGAGACAAAAATCTTTAACCAGAAGTCTTGTAATAGTCAATTTGGGCTCATGACAAAAGAGAAGAGCTTCAAAACATAGTTCCAATATAAACTGTTATTTGAATTTTTTGAAGTTTAAATGAAATGTATAATAAGAAATAATGTTAAACTAATAAATCCTAAACTTTAGAATGCAAATTTTCCCTAATCAGATGTTGGACAGGACAGCAGTGAGCACTTGCTTCTGTCTGGTAATAAGATATTTTTATGGTAATTAGTCTTAAGGTTATTTTTTCTCCTAGACAGGTGTTCATAATGTGTTTGAAAGAGGCTGATTAGGCAAACACCATTAGCCTTGGACTGGGAAAACTTCATTCTTTCTTTTCTCCCACTGTTTTCAGAGTGCTACTTAAAATGGAATTTAATGTAAATGTATCTGAAATAGATTTGCAATGTGTGCAAAATACTTATTCTATGGTAGGTACAAAGTAAGATGTCACTGGCTCTAAGAAAATATGCTATCACTATGTCAAAAGTTATTTCAAAAGTAAAAAATAAGGATTGCACAAGATGAGGATTATTCTTGTATATGAACTTACATAAATGTAGTTAAAGTAGTTTTTAACTTGATTTTAAAGAATTGTTCCAGAATTGTAATTTATAGTTTAACTCTTTTCCTATGGACACATATTTCGGTGTTTTGGGGGTTTTTGTGTCTACCAGAATCAATAATGCTAAACTGGAGCAAGACAATAAAATTCCAGATGTAGGAGCCAGAAGTGGGGCAGGAAGAGAGACCCAAACCCAGACAATTTATATTAGTTAATAACTTGCAATCTTTTTTCTTTGTTTGTTTGTTTGTTTTAAACATAAATCTTTTTAAATAAAGTCATTAAAGGATTTTTCTTATGACTTCTGTGAAGTGTCCAACCATTAATTTAATTCTATTAAATATGGAATGCATTGGAGAAAATACTTCAAGGTCCTTAAAATAAATAACTTTTCATGTAGGGAGGACAAACTTCTCTTATGTGCATACAGCATGTCAAGAAAGTCAAGCAAAACACAAGAAAAAACATGTTAAAATGGTTTTTTTTCTTTTGTTCTTTATGTCTGATCATTCTTCAAAGACTTACTAGCAAGAAAAATATAAAATACAGTCTGACACTTAGATTTCTCCTTATTTCTTCCTCCCCCTCCAGCTTGTGATCATGTGTGTGGTCACAAGCATGGAATATATTGGTGCCTCTGAGGGAATGGCCATCACGGGCCCTGGAGTGACTCACAGGAATTAACAAATCATGGATGAATTGCTATGCCCATAAATTATAAATCTTTGAAGCAGGAAAAGAAATTTAACTTTCTTGCTTTCAAACCTGTGAGTTTGGGGTTTCTGTAGCAGATATTTAGCTCAGCTTGACAAGGTGTTTTCCAGATTCATACTGCCAGTTTTATTTTTTTCATATGCCATAGGTGTTCTTTAATCATAAATATCATATTACAATTTTGCCATGAACCAACCCAATGCAGTTCATCTGATGTGTTCTCATACATTTTCTTGTTGTCTCCCTCTACCAAATCTAAAATACTGGGAATGCTGTTAATTCTGTCAGGAATATCTTGCAAAGGCTTGTTTTGTTGTGTACAGGGGCCATGATGTGGTTCACTGTGTGCTCCTCATGAGGGCTCCTTATAAGGAGTTTAAAAAGGGTTTAACAAGAATTTGATGCAAATAGTGATTGAAAGTCATTGAGAACTGAGCATCTCACTCCCTCAGTGTTCTGAAAATGTTTCAGAAAATCCCTGTACCAACACTTTGGTGTTTGCAGTGAAAGGCTTTTAAATGGCCTTTTCCAGAAAAGTCCTTGAGGATGTAAGTAGTGCTGTGCAGAATTCCCACTGCTGTCAGTGTGGCTGTTGGCTGAAGTTGTGTAACTGAATTTGAGAAGTGTGAGAGTGTCTGGAAGGTCCTGTCCAGTGCTGGGGGTCCTGGGGCACCAGTGGGCTCTTCTGTTGAAGAATGTCAGAGCATGCAAACACACAGAGCCAAGGAAACAACACCTCAGTGCAAGCCAGCTCTGCTGTGAACAGTCAAACATTTGTAGAGAACATTATTTACCTATTATTATTTTTGGCTTAAGGGTGATATTTTAAGGCATCATAGTAGCTATGTGTTGCAGCCACAGGGGTACAAAACCACTGCCTGAGCACAGTGTACCCTGTATTAGGAGGGATATTTATTCAATTCTTTTTTTTAAAAAAAGGTACCAAAGATAATATTATCCCTTTCACAGCTTGCACTTGGTAAATATTTTTTGTAAGGTGGCAACTTTTAAATTACACTGAATATACATATGATACTATATATATAACTCAGGGTATAGTGTTATATATGTACACACACTTTTATATATACTGTTATATAAACTGTGTTATATATATATAGTGTTATACATATAAACTGTATTACATAGCATTTTATATATACTGTGGTTTTTATATGTATATACACATATAGTGTGCTTTATATATATATATATGCACTCTTTAGCAGCTTTATACTTACCACATGCTTAAATTTATCCCTTAATATTCACATTTCTATTGACATGGAATACTTAATTTTTCCTTATTTCTTTATCTAGATGTTAGGATGGTCAAGAACTGATTCCTCAGCTCTGCTGTGTCTGCATAACTCTCATCTGTTTTTTTTTCATGGAGCAGCTTGGCCAGTTTGACTGCATTTCTTCCTCTGCATGTTCTCTTTGCAGAAGGCCAAGGAAGAGGAACTCGAGTCAAGTGAGGATTTCTTGGTAGTTGCGTGAGGGATTACAAAGCTGCATCACATGTGTCCTTCCTAAGTCGTCTTTATCCGTCTGCCCATAATCTGATTTTAAGTCTGGGCTAGTAGGAACGGATGAGGGTGTAGATTTGGACCTGGGTTTGGCATCAATCTGAGCAGGCAGTGCTCCCACCTTGCTATGGGACAGTGGCTCATTAAACCTGTCTCTCTTTATTTTAACAATTCCAACTCTCTGTTCTATCCTTCGTAATTCCTCTCTGCTTTTTCCATAGCGTGAATGACCCAGTCTGACTCAAATTTTGACCTCCTTATTTCGAGTTTACAGAGTCTGAGACTAGAGATCATAGAATCACAGGATGGGTTGTGTTGGAAGGGATCTTAAAGGTCATCCAGTTCCAACCCTCTTGCCATGGGCAATGGACACTTTCCACTATCCCAGGTTGCTCCAAGCCCTGTCCAATCCAGCCTTGAACACTTCCAGGGATGGGGAAGCCACAGCTTCTCTGGGCACCCTGTCATTACAGTGATCTTTTTTTAGGCTTCTAGACTATTTTCCTTAGAAGGTTCCTGCTCCAGATTGCTTTGGTTTTAGATTGCACCACTTGGAATAAAACTGGTTTATTTTATTTTACAAACAGCACCTTTGGAAAATCAGAGAAGAGTGTTCCTGAGAAACTGGCTACTGGAATGCCTTACTTTAGTTCATGGTAGGAACTAGACATTATCCTAATGTAAGGGCTGGTTCAGCATCATAATAAATCCCACTGGATGTATTGGATGCAGCTGGAAATTAAACTAGAGATGCTCTCTGGATTTGGATAACTGCAACAACTATTGTTCTCGCTTTTTTTTTTTTTTTTTTTAATTAGCATTTCTAAAAAATCTTCATTTAATGGTTGAGTAATTCATGTTGTTGTTCAGCTTATATGGCAAAAGACAGAGGCATGAATGGGAATAATTTCCAGCCAAGTAAAATTTCTACTAAGTTGTTTTTTTCTTTTTTATTAAAAAAGCAGTGTTTAAAATTTCTTTTTAAATACAGTAAACTTAGATATTTTTCACTGAAGTATATCTGTTGCTTTGGTTTAGTCTGTCAGCAGCTTGTCCTCTGTCTTCTAATACTTGCAAAATTTTCAGTTCCCGTTCTTGTTTACCAAAACCCAGAACTTTCAAGGGGGACTATAAATGTTTTAATATGTGGATTTTAAATTTTGAGTCATCTGTGGTGGATGCTGTTGCCATCATTGGCTCCAAGAAATAAGTTAGATTGCTGTGTGCTGTCAGTCCTGTGTTCATTTGCAAGCAGCTTTCATTAAAGAAAAAAAAGAAAAGGAAAAAAAAAGTCAATAATCTGTTTTCCTCTCCGAGTCATTTGTTTCTGGAAGATGTAGAAGATGAGTGGCTTGATAAAATGGTGTTGACAAGTTCAGCTGTTAACAATATTATCTTTAAATAGTACTTTATTTTTTTTTTTTAGTATCTGTCTGTAGAAAACTGTTACAGTAAAGCTACATATCCTGCAGGTGGGTTCTGGAAAAAGATTTTTCTCATTCCCATGGACACAGTCTTGGCTGACATCAATCAGAGAGGGAAGTGTGTGATGGTTAGGACTGGATTTTGACAAAATAATAATTAATAATAATTAGGTTGGCACGTGGTTCACATTAGTGCTATAGGTTTGGATCCAGGATTACTCAGGTAGGCAGGAGACACTGTATCCAATTCCATGAAGGCAGAGTACAGGGTGGTGAGCTGGAGGTCGGGTACGTTGCCATGTGGAGTTCCATTTGGGATGGGGACGTTGCTGCTGTTCTCCAGCTGGCAGTGAGAGGGGAAGCACTGGGAAGACACTGGAGATGATGAAATGAGGACAAGGGGATCCACAGCAAGGCTGTCGTCTTTCAGCTCCTCCCAAAGATTCCCTACAACCAAACAAAACACTTTGATTAATGAGTCGATTCAGCTTCTTTTATATTTTTGTCTCTACCTATTTCTTTATATTTGCTTTTTTTTTTGGACATTGTGTGGCAGGAGAAGTTGGTAATTAAGCAGTTGTAGGTGTGGAGGTACTCTTAATCCCTTGGGAATGAGGAAGGAAAAAGTTTGTTTAGATAGTTTTAGTTTGTCTGTCTCCATAATAAATTTAAATCTAGGAGAAAACAGCATTAATTTAAAACAATTCTTTCACTTGATAATTGGCAAGATTCTGCTAGGAATGTATATTTATGAAATATAACTTCTATTTAAAAAAAATCCCAATTTATTTTGAATGAGGAAAGGGCCTCTGTTATCTTTAATATGTGAAAAATATGAGATCATACTTTGCCCTTTTGCTAGAAGTATCTTCTTATTTTACTTTACTATGTTATATTGTATTAATGTCTGTGTATAATGATTTTGCTTCAAGTGTGAAGGTCTTAAGTTTTAGGGCATCTAATTAGAGATTTGATTATTTTATAAAGAAAGTATAAAGCATAGATAAGGTTAAATAATTGAAGGTAAAGAGCAAGGCCAGAGAGAAGGTGGAGTTGTACCATGCTGTGAAGAGCAGAGAATATTCACAGTACCAGAGCATGTGCTCCTGATTAATTGAATAAAATGGAAAGGGACCCGGGGAAATGAGTGGAATGTGGTGTCAATCTCAGTAAAACAATCTGGGCACGGCAGGACTGGGAAATACTTGTGACTGGGGTGACATGGCACTGGCATTCACTGAGTCACGTAGATTATTAAAACTGCATTTTTTTACTCTGCCTTTTAGGTTGATTTGTGTAATCACTTTGTGCAGGAAGGAAATTCTTACATGTTATTTGGTGCAGCAGCAGCTTTATAATTTGGAACCCACAGAATTTATATATATGTGTATATTCAAATGTATCTATTTATATTTGTTATAAATTTACATATATATTCACACACATATGTAATGGATATGTGTATATGTAGATACATGGTGGGGTTTTTTCTTTGTTTTGCATGAAAAGCTGTGTTCTTAATATACAAAATCCCATCCAGTCAAGATGATTCAATTATTTAATATATTCAAAAATTACTGTCAGCTTTACATTATTAAGTATATAAGAACTCACCTCAGGAAATACCATTATTCAGGGCACAAATCATATGATGCCTCGGGAAGGGGGAAATAACATTTACTGGAGCAGAGATGTGGAAAATGTTTGAATAAATATTGATGAAAAGAAGTTAGCATGTTAATTCAATCAAATTATTTCTCTTACTTGCCCTCACATGACAATTCTCTTATAAGAATTGCACTGAATAATTGTGCCTGAGTAGTTTTCAGTGGAATGTACATCTGCATTTAAAAAATACATTCTAAATCCCCTATTAAAATATTTAATGCTGGCAGTTGTAGCCAAGAGGAAGCTGGAATGTTTTTTAAACCCTGGATGTAAATATGGGAAACTTTTTAAAGGTTTAATTCAGAATTGCATGTTGTGTAAATAATATAAATAATGTCACCTGCTGAGGTGATCTTTGTAGCAGTGGCAAGAAGTCAAAAAAGGACAAAGATGCATCTTATGCAGGTTGGGTTGTGATGGGATGGAGTGTGATGGGAGGCGACGGGGTGGGATGTGATAAGCCTGACTCTACAAGATAAAAAATACCTTAGCTACCAACCTTGGAGATCAAAATCAGTCAGGGATGGATTAAGAGCATCGATGTCATTGCTGAGATCTCCCTCCGGCATGAGCGTGTCCTGCACTGTCCTGGCTGTGGAATGCTCCGGCAGCATCTTCATCCCGCAGTTCGGGGGGGTCTGCGCGGGCAGTGGCGAATCCTGAGCGATGCTGGGCTGAGTCCGGAGCTCGCTTTGAGCCTCCCCAGAGGGAAACAGGCTCGGAGGGTCCGGGCTCTGTTGCATCAACGCATTTGGGATTTGGGGGAAGCCCTGGGGGGACGCGTAGCACGGAGGCTGCTGCCCCCCCAGCAGGTTGGGAAGGGGGTTCTCGGCGTGCAGAGCTCCCGAGGCGTGGATGCTGGGCAGTGCCTGTGGGATCCCGGAGGAGAGAGAGGGCTCCCCTAAGGAATGGGACTGCGCTGCCATCTGCCTGGAGAGGGAGGCACCTGCAACGCCCGGCGGGCTGCAGGTCATGAGGGAAGATCTCAGCTTCTCGCTTTTGTCGCCTATCAGAGTGTCCAGTTCTTCTGGAAAACAAGAAAAAAGTCCAGGACTGACTTATTCCAAACAGAGCCTTGATATTTGTAGCTTGCAGCAGGAATTTGAGTGTTATTCAGGATGTTGTTCAAACAAAAGTGCTGGTTCACGTGTGTGGTAAGAACTCCAAAGTATGAAATGCTTTTCTAAATTATCACTGCCAAGTGAGTACATAATAAATTCCATTTTTTGGTCTAAAAGTTGGATACTTATAAGACAATTTCAATTTTTATTCGATAGTATTTATTTCGGTGTTGTTTTTATCACAGAATCACAGAATGGTTTGGGTTGAAAGGGACCTTAAAGATCATCTAGTTCTACCTCCCTCCATGGGCAGAGACAATATCCACGTTATCAGGTTGCTTCAAGCCCCGTCCAGCCTTTTATCTTAAAGTTTAGTGAGATGCTAAGAGAATATTTTCTTAGTGAAGCTTCTGTGCTTGTTTGGAAACACCTACAAAACCAGGTCTTGTTTAATTCTGCTTTTTCATTTCTGTTTCCTTGTTTTGCCAATCACCTGATAACCAGGGAAAACCCTTAAATGCCTTCCTATTAATTCTCTTATACAGCTTGGTGCCTGTTGCAAAAAAAAAGTTCTGGGGAGAAGAGTTTGAGAACTAACAAAACCCCACTAACCTGGCTTTGCCATGCTCTTCCTTACAGCCACTGGGTCTTTCCTCTTCCATTTCTGAAGCTCCTCCTGCATCTTATCAATCTTGGCTGGATTCAGGGCCCACAAACAGCCTTTGCGAGAGGAATTGCCCGACTTGTTTTCAACTTTCTCAAAGCACTTGTTCAAAGATAAGTTGTGACGCACAGAATTCTTCCAACCATCTGGAGCTGTCTGGAGAAACAAATCCAGTGTAGGAAAGGAATTTCAAGGAGAAAAAACAAAACAAAAAATAAAATAAATATATATTTCTCTGTTTTGACTGCTGAGGTTATAGGTGCTGTTTAGTTTGTACCTTCTGCATTGAGAAACTTGTATGTTAGAAGGAAGCCACAAAAATGTTACAGTCATGTTGTGTGGGAAGAGAGGGATCAGATAAAATAGAAGTTGATTTTCTGAGGAAAAAGGTTGTCAGAGGGCTGCTGGATTTGTAAGAGTGAATTTGCAAATCACAGGAATGAAGTGCGTAAAGAATTATACTCTAGAACTGTGAGCTAACAGGAGATCTATTGGAATCTATTTCAGAACACATAGAAATATTTCAAACACTTAATTAAAGCACTGGGTTCTTCCTGGACTCAAAGTCAGTGTCCAGGCAGACATCAAAAGAATTTATCGTGCTACTGTAGGTGTAACTTTGTGCGCTGGCCAATTACAAAACCAAATGGTTTAATCACAGGCCCTACAGATGAGATACAGCTTTCCACATCTGATCATGGCATCTCTGTGCTTTGCATTTATTTTTAACTCAGCACTGGCAGTTGGAAGTTTCTTTAAACTGATTCATTAAAACTACTCTTTTCTTGTTTCCAAAAAATCCTGTTGTAAGAATTGAAAGGAATTAAATGACTGTCTGAAAGGTACGTGAAGTTGTCTCTGTCTATTGATTTGTATTCATGTAGGCCAAATATATTCATCATAACTGTTTATGTCAACCAGAGAATGATTGAATATAGACCATAAGAAATTAATATGGGTCCCATAATATTTTTAAAAATGCTAAAAATTAAAATTTCCCTATTATATGTGTAAAGTTTCCTTTCCATTTTGATGCTTTATTAATAAGGATCCATCTCTCATAAAATGTCAGATTTTTTATAGCTTGAAGAGTTTGATAATTTCTTTAATTGCACACAGACTTACACACAGAATTAAAAAGGTTGGAAAAGACCGTAGAGATCATCAAGTCCAACCTTTACCTCGCTTAACAACCTGTCCAACACCAATCCATCATCTAAACCATGTCACTAAGTTCATCATCCAACCCATCCTTAAACACATCCAGGGCCAGTGACTCCACCACCTCCCTGGGCAGCCCATTCCAATGGGAAATCACACTCCCTGTGAAAAAGTTTCTCCTGATATTCAACCTAAACCTCCCCTGATGCAGCCTCAGACTGTGTCCCCTCGTCCTGTCACTGGGAGCCTGAGAGACTCCAACCTCCTTTCAGGGAGTTACAGACAGCCATAAGGTCACCCCTGAGCCTCCTCTTCTCCAGGCTGAGCAACCCCAGCTCCCTCAGCTGCTCCCCACAGGGCTTGTGCTCCAGCCCCTTCACCATCCTCGTTGCCCTTCTCTGAACACATTCCAGCAACTCAACATCTTTCCAGAACTGGACACAGTACTCAAGCTGCAGCCTCCCCAGTGCCGAGTCCAGGGGAAGAATCACTTCCCTGCTCCTACTGGCAACACTATTCTTGATGCAGTCCAGGATGCCATTGGCCTTCTTGGCCGCCTGGGCACACTGCTGGCTCATCTTCAGTTTCCTATCAACCAGCACCCCCAAGTCCCTCTCTGCCTGGGCATCCTCCAGCCCCACCGACCCCAGCCTGCAACTCTGCATGGGGTTATTGTGGCCAAAGTGTAAAACCTGGCACTTGGATTTATATTGGACTCAGCCCATCTCTCCAGCCTGTCAAGGTCTCTCTGCAGAGCCCTCCTACCCTCTAACATGTCGACACTCATTCCAAGCTTGGTGTCATCCACAAACTTACTAATGATGGATTCCATCCCCTCGTCCCGATCATCAATAAAGATGTTGAACAAAACTGGCCCCAACACTGAACTGTGTCACCAAGTGCAACGGACTTCCTCTAAGACCATCTTTTATAAGTGGACTTGTGTCCACTTTTGCTTTCACATGACACACAGTGAACTTCTGAACATACTTTGACAGAAATTCTTCTATCAGATTTTTTTTTATATTCTTTTACGAGGAATGTAAAATCTGTTATTTTGTAGCTTGTAAACAACTATCATATGGGTTAAGGCTTTAAAATCTTTATTGAAGAGTTTATGGTCAAATATAATACTCACTTTCTTCATTAAAAAAACCCCGTGGAATTAAATACATGTTTATTACTAAAAGGCAAACTTTTCCTTTCATAGCAGCAGAGTTTCTACCCTTTTGGCCCACCTGATGTCAGCATTTCACTACTCTGTCTCATGGGTGAGACAACATAAATTCTACTTAAAAGAAAAAAAAAAGAAAGAAACAAATAGAAAAGAAAAAAACCCAAAACCCAATCCCAAACCCTTTAAAACCATTTCTGCCATAGGGTCATACTAAGCATGACGAAGCAGTTTTTATCCCTTGCAGATCATACTGAAGTTATTTTCTGGCAGTTCCAAAAGTGAAAAGAACTGTTCATCCCAGGTGAAGTTGTGTATTTAGCTAATGAATAAGCTTGACCTGAAAAAATATTCATGTTTTTTGCCCTGCACATGAGGTTACTCACATCTCTGTCTGTATCTAGACAGGATAATTAATGTTTCTGCTAAGATGGGAGCAGCATGGGTTTCTCAGAGGTTTTCAGAACATGTGGGGGTGTAAACTATGAGATGGTTTTAGAAACCTAAGAGCAAAAAGTACGTGGACTGATTTTGGAGGCTGCTCCCAGGAGTCAAACAGGTTCTTGCATTAAAGCTGGGATTGCTGAGCTGCGAAAAGGAGTCGTTTACCCAGGCAGGGCTTGAAGGAACACTGTGTGTTCATGGTATGACTCTGACACCAGCTTCTTAAGTGAATGTGATTGTTAATGAATGAGCTTTGGCTACTGGAGTTGCTCTTGTGTAGCTGGAATCTCCTTGCTATGACTTATTTTTGATGTTGCTGCATTCAGCTTAGTGGGGATAAAGCTAAGAATCATAAAATCATAGAATTGCAGAATCATTAAGGTTGGAAAAGCCCTCTAAGATCCTTGAGTTCCAACCATTAACCAAGCAATGCCAAAGCCAGCACTAGTCCATGTCCCCAAGTGCCACATCTACAACACTTGAATACTTGCTGCTCTAAGTTCCATCAGGCCACAGACATTTCTGTCCTCTCAGACCACTGGTAATAACTCCAATTAACAAGATTAAAGCTTTGTGTTAGACAAACTAATCACTACAAAGAGAAAAAAGAAAAAGATGACAGGCAAAAAATATTATTGTCCAGCCCCGCTGATCCTGACCAGTGCTTGAAGTTTAAAGAGTTCAGTGATCTTGCAAAACCCTTTCTCTTTAAATCTAGGTCTCAAGAGAAGGGAGAGGTACATCAAAGAGTAATTCAACTTTAGCTGTGTAAATGTTTTTTTAGGACGTAGGAGTTGGATTGCTCTGTTTCAACTAGAAATGAAATTGTTGCATCATAGAAACTAAATTTGCTGTGGCAGCGAATACAAGTTAATTTGACTCGGCTTGTATCATCTAATGTCTCCCAGCAAGATTCTGTGTACACTTGCACTCTCTCTCCAGCCTAAATTGCTTCCCCTCTCCCTATTTAGTGAGTGCTGGTAGCAACAGCAAAATGTTCTTTGCTGGTTTTTATATTATTTTATCTTGCTGAAGGTTCTTCAAGAAAAAGGAGGATAGAGGATATTAGTTTTTTACCATATATTGATAATTCTGGGCTGCTGTGAAGACCAGAGGTTGACAGGGACTAATACCCGTTAAGTGTAATATTTGATTGCTTGTTCTCCCCTGGTTATTTTAAGGATATTATGGGCAAAGATATTTGACTGAATTTGTAAGTAAAATGCAAAAATAAAGCTGTCACAAAATAATGAAAGTTCCATTTTTATTCCCTGTGCCAGGTAGTAGCCCTTGCACAATTCTTTCCCTATAATCCATATGACAGCAGTATCCAAATTCTTATCAGTTTTTAAATGAATTATATAGACATGAGGCTCTGAAAAACCAGGAAGGATCAGAATGGTGACACCTGGCAGGGTCACAGTCCTGTGTTCAAGGCATTCTGTCCAAGTTGGCAGCAGCAACATTTTGTTTGAAACTGCTGATTAATTTTATAATCAATTGTGTTGTGAGACAACAGAAAATTAATTTCAGTTTGGTCTGATAACTAAACATCCACATGCCTGTAAAAATTATTAATAATATTCCCATCTCTCTGCTTGAAACTCTTGCTATTTTTCTGTGGATTCCATTGGGATGGAACACTTCTGATTTCTGATGGCAGGTTTCTTTATTTTTTCTCCCTTCTCTTGCTTGTAACAAATGATGCAGCAGTTAGTGATTCCTTTGGGAGGAGATCTGGGAATACAGAAGTGTGATGGACTCTGACAGTTCTTCCACTATTATAATGTGTATTTTTCTCTGATTACTTACATATTCAGCCTTACTGGGTTTTTGTGTGCACTATTTATCCTCAGCTAGTGCCCAAAACCATTGCAAAATTGTATCAGAACATTTAATTTTAGCTATTCTCAGAGTTCTTTTCTTATTGTAAGTGACCAAGTTGCCTTGCTGTGGCTGTTTTAAATTTGGTTAAATTGCTTCAGGGTTACTTGCAATAGGAAACAGGACAGACTCACTTGCTTTATTTTCAGTTTTGGGCCTTGCTAACAGGTGAGGTCACCTACTCTGGACTTCAGTGAGATGGTTTTGTAGAATCAGCAGAAATAAAGCTCTGTGTAGAGCAGCAGTTGATGATTCCATTACAGCTCTTTTAAAAATCTTAACTAATCCTCCTGCTCTTGGATCATGTGCTGACTGAGCACTTTCTACTCACATTCCAAGTGCAAGGAACCATTCCCTTATAGCATGGATTTAAATTTCAATAGTGCTGCTGCAAACCATACACCCTTCCCTTCACCAACGTCACTGTGTAATTATGAGCTTAGTGCCATTTATCACATATTATACTTTTCTTTGTACAGGGCATGCAAGTGATGCTCTTGCCCAAGACAGATATTCCAGCTCCTGAATGGAGTGAGATAACCTGGAATCTCTGCTTCCACACCAGTCTGGAGGTGCTACTGGTGGCAGAGGAAGCTACAAGACCAGTTCTGCCTGTATTTGAGATCTGAGAGGAAAAAGTGAATGCGCTTTTAAAATTATTTACCCTTTTTATGAGCTGTTAGTGAAGAGTGGCCACTGTTATACACCTAAACCCAGAGATGGAACAGTTCTTAAAATCTTTTTGAGTTGAATATTTCCACTTTTCACATTACTGCCAAGGTGTAAAATGCTGGAGTTTGTGATCATGAATAGGATGTAATTGATTTGATATTAGTGTGCCCTTATTCCCTCTGCTGCCAGGTAAACTTAGAGGGAGATTCCCCCTGTCCCTGTGGAACTCACCTTAAAGTAAGGAAAGTGTTCTGTCATGAAATTGTAAATCTCGCTGACTGGCAAACTCCCTGTCTTGCTGTTTTTGAGAGCCATGAAGATCAGGATGCTTGAAGGAGAGAAAGAAAAGCATTTTAGCCTTTTCTGCTTGACTCCTTAGAACCAAAAATAGATTATTTTCCAAATTGTGTGTAATTACTCCAACTTTCACTGTCATAGCACGAGTACTGGTGATGCTTAAAGCTTCCACTCTGTTTAAAACAATTTCCTGAACTCTTAGGAGGTATTTCTCAAAGCTCATATAGAAGATCCAACCTGGGTTTAAAATTAAGTAACATAGAAAGTAGAATCAAGACACCTTCAAAGCCTGCTGGTGTGTGGTTATTCAAGGTTTTGTTTGGATGCTTAAACTGGTGAAGGCCACAAAGAGCATCAAACTGACAGAGGGATAATTAAAATGTAATTGTCTGATCTACTTTGTTAGATTAGTTGGGGGCTAAACATGTGTTGTGACTGACATAGCAAATATGTTTTCTAGGCATTTCCTTGCCTTACTAACTTGAAAAAATAATAGTTTTAATACAGGTGCTGGAAAACGTGACTAAGTGGGATTAGTCTTGTGCTGATAAATATGTAAAATTTTGTATTAGAGAAACTATTAGCTTTTTTTTGGGGGGGGGGAAGAGAGGGGTGTGTGTGTGACCAAGACAATGCTTTAGAACATTTAATTTCTCTCTGCCTTGGCCCCAGAGTCTGGAACATCTTGTGATTCGTACGAACAGGACAGAACACACCAGGAACAAGGCAAATAAGAGCAAGCATGTTATTGCAAAGGATGCTGGAAAGAGTCCATGGGCAAACAGTGTATTTCCTGTAACAATAGGGCTTGAAAAAATATTGTATTACCTGTAGGAGTAGATGGGTTTGGGAAACAGAGGCTGCTGGGATTCTTGACTGCTTTGAGGAGCGATCCTTTGGTAAGGGTAGTGTGAAGAAGCAATGTAAGTCACAGGGTAGCTGCCTCCTGAGGGATACTGATGGGACAAGAGAGATGTTACTTGGCTTAGCAACAAGCTCCCTAAAATATTTCTTAGTAGCAGTATTAAACTATCCAATTCTGAAGATATTTTATGTCAAAACCCCCTACTTTCTTCTGTATTGCCTGCTATGCCACTGAATTCTCATGAAAAAATGTGAACAACTATACACTATTGTCTCCAGATAGTTCTTAATTTTATAGACCTAAAGTGGATCTCCCTTCAGCCATCTCTCCCTGCTGTTGAATATCTCAGCCTGCTCAGCTTCCCTTGAACAAGCAGACAAGTAAATTAATGGCTTAATCTTATTTACATAAAAAAACCCCAAACCATCAGAATAAAACACTTCAAACAATGTGCACCACTGGAAAATAAGCCCATCAAGTAAAGATGCTAAAAATGTTGGAAAAAAAACAGGGAAATTTTGACTGTGTCTCTTTTTGTTTTCTCTGCTATTTCTTTTTTTTTTTTTNTTTTTTTTTTTTTAAATTTATTTTTAGGGGGGAAAATAAGGCAAAATCCAAATTGTATGCCATCTAATCCCAAGGGAATAGCATCTCAAAGCCTCTGTTAAAATTGCTGCTGTAGTGCAAAGCAGGTAAAAACCCAGCAAACAACAACAACAACAAACTTTAGTGGATGTATCAGAATATATATAAACATAATGTATTATTATGGAATAAGTAATGTCATTCCAGGGGTCATGAGAGCAGCATATGAGACATTTTTGAGGTGGTTTCATATTGCCTGTCTTGTGCAGAAGCTGTTGGGCTACTCCCTGTCTGTGCCCTTGTAGTCAATGCCAAGGAACAGGTGTTCCCATGAGAGCAGGAATCTGTGTTGTTAACCACCACTTCAATTACCATTTTCTGTATCAGAAAGCTAAAAAGAATAGCCAGGACCCTAAAATCAGGCAATACTTATGACACCCTCACCCATCCCCTGGGACCAGCAGCAGAAGCTACTTGAGAAATGCTGACCTATTACTTGAGGAGATCTCTAAGCATGTCCAGCTACCACGACACACTAAAGAGATGCAATAGAATTATGCCAGTGCCAAAAAATATGTGAGAGGGTGGATATAATCCACATAGATAACCTGGATTGCACCACAGTTTCTGTAGATTTGCCCTCAATTTTTCAGTACATCAGTTGGTCTTTTTCTTTTCCAAATATTTCATATTTTTCCTATTCAAATTACAGTTTGAATCTGCTGGCAAGAGAGTTTCAAGAACAAAGGAATACTACCCTGCTTGGGTAAGATACCATCAGTTGGCTTTCCAGGAGGCAAAAGCTTCTGCTGAACTCAGAGCTCTGTGCAAGAGGAATTTCTGCCTCTTACAGATGAATCCTTCCAGATGCCAAGGTGAGGGCATGGCCAAAATTAGGAGTCATGTCACATGCTATTAAAAATTCTACCTGCATGCCTTCCCTGGTGCTCAAAGGTTGCTGAGCCTTGTTCTAGTGTTTTACTGCTCAGCTCCAGGAGTTCTGTGTCATGAGGTTTGTGTGGTTCCTCTGAAAAATTATAATGTAGCTCTCGAGACATGTTGGGAAAAATCCCTTGGTAATTAGTTTATACATCTCCTTAGTTTCTTATTGTAATCCCTATTTTTGGCTCAGTAGCTTCAGTTGCTCTTGTTCCCTTAAAGTTCCTGTGAGGGGTTATCATATGCTTGCAAAATATTCATAGTTTATTTATTTATTCTGGATTCTGAATGGTTTATTTCAGTTTCTCTGTAATTTCAGTCTCATTGCTGGAGTTTTCTGGCCTGTTTGCTTTTATCTTTCTAACACTGAACTGCCTGAAATGGAGCGTGGAAAACCAGACTGAATACACTCAGTTGTTTGCCTGGTGATAGAAATGAAATGTACATAATTAATTTTTTATTTTTTTTTAATTAAAATACTGGGCAAAACTGGAGTCTCCAGAGCATCTGTGAACTCATTTCCATGTGCAGTTCTGTGCTCCCCGCTTTGTGTATTGGGTGTAGATTTTTCACCAGAGTAGAAAACCAGGCAATTCCTACAAGAATTCTGATTTGATTGGTTTTGGTGGCTCTTTGAAAGGAAAGAACAGAAGATGGGACTGGTTTTGATGTCATCATGAAAGGCAAGACCTGGGCGTTTTAAGGATTATTTCTATTTTATTGGTGTCATTAGTCCGTTTGGAGGGAGCAGAAGCTGGGGAATGGTCTGGAATGACAGGCTGGGGCTGGTTTTACAGTGGCACAACTGGCATGAAAGGTGTCCATGTTTTATGGTGGGTGGGTGACTCCACTCACTGTCTGCTACTTCATTCAGGTCAATAATAAGTCATTTTTCTTATGACTCATTATTTGTTTTGTGTCCAGCAAAAGGGGAAGGTGAGGCCGTTTTATCATTTGGACAAGATTAATGAAGGGGTTGATTTCTCTCATCCCTGTAATGAAAACTGGGGTGTAGTTGGAACATCCTTCACTTCAGCCTAAAGGGCCCGTTCTCTGGAGTGTAACTTCCATAGTGATTTAACTTGCACTGCTCCATTCCAATTTGAAATGTAAAGCATTAATCATGGAGCTGCTTCATGCAGAAGGTGTTATTCCACTTCTTCTCAGTCTTGTATCCCATGTTCTTTCATTTTCCAGTATCTGATTATGACACAGGGACAGCAATTCTACCTGTTGGGACTTTGGCTGCTTATACCTATCTTTTTGTTTTTCCTTCTAAGTAGTAGGACACGTTGCCAGACTTTTGCTATAGTAACATTAAGAAGCACAAGTATTGAAAAATCTAATAGAAACCTGCTGCATGTAAGAAATCTGTCACAGTGCCAGCTTGCAGGTGGATGGAAGACTTTCCTCTTAGTGCCTGTTGTGTCTTGCCTGGTAGCTTCCAGAAAGTGTATTTCAGCTTTAATTTTGGAGTTTTTTTTGAATGCGGTTAGTGCCAATGTAATAGTAATAGTACTGGTATCAAATCAGGGAGGGCAGAAGAAGGGTCATTGCTTCAGAATCAGCAAAGAAATTAAAAATATTCAATGAATTAACAAACTAGGTGGAGTTTCTGCTAAGGCAGCACACAAAAATTGCATTTGTATGGTGGGTGAGCTGTATGGTGCTGTGGCACATTCACAATGCCTGTCCTGCAGACCTAGCAGGGAATAGTTTATTTTTGCAGCAGAGCTTTTTTTGGCAAGTTAATCCTTCTTCTGGGATCACTGCCTTCTAAGATAACAATAATCAAATCAATGGATTTGTAAATTAGGATGGTGGTGCAATACCACTTTTCTTTATATTCTATATTAGTTCAATTATTGCCTTTTATTACTCCTACTGAGCTTTAGTGAAAAAGAAAAAACAAGTAAATTAATTATGATGGTGTTGATAAGAATTTAAAGATAGTTGCCTTTTTGCCATGTGATGGGGAAAAAGAAGTTTATTAAATTCTGGCTAATGGAATGTCAGTGTGATAGGTAAAAGAAAAAGCCAGGAGTGTTTCAATGACTCAGGCATGTAACACCACACAAATTAACAACCCCAATGAAATATCACAGTAGCCTGGCTTTTGTTTTCCTTGCCCAGTTTTAAATCACTGCCCTGTCAGTCATATTTTTTATACTTCTTGAGCAAGATGAATTAGATGGTGCAGCTGATACCGCAATATTTGTTATCAGTCACTGGGTTCAAAGGAGATGCAACTCAAGTGTGAGCTTTTATCTTCAAATATTATATATATATATGTATTTCCTGTGAATTTCACTGGAGTTGTGCTGTTTTTGTATATGGATTTCTACCTATAAATCCGAAAAATTCTTGTTACCTTAATTTCACCTGAAGTTTTTGGCTTCTTTTCTTTGCTTGTTTTAAATAGGGTATTTCAAGCATATTTTTATCTTGGACATCTTACTTATTTTATACATTTCAGATAGTTGAGCATAAACCAGGAAAATTTCAATGTGTTTAACAGCACCACCATTTATATCTAAAGAACATTATTTTTAGTGTTAATAATATAGTTACATTACAGAAGAACAACCTTAATATTGCACATTCTCCTGCATCATCAGCATTATTGTCAATTATGCTTCAGCTGAATAATCTTTCACTGGGGATGATGTAAGAAGCAAAAGATTGTGAAAGAGACGTGTGTGCCATCAAGCACAAGGGAAGTGAACATAATTTTGCTGTTCAAATTTTACTTTAAAATGTTTTTCTATGTTTGATCTGATTTTTAAGTATGTAGTCACATATATTTAGTTTTTTATTCTGAAGTTAAAGCACAGTTAATTCCCTGGGATCCTGAAATACCAACAGTTATGTGAACAATTTATCAGGCTTCAAAGCCAGTTTTCTTTAGTGTAATGTTGAAAATAAAACTATACAGTACCAAAAATCCCATTTTTACAAGTTTGGGGTTTTTTTCTGCCTCTTCTGAAAGACCATTTTAAAATGCATTTAGCTGTAGTTCTTTTAGAATCTCATTGTCCTAAACAAAATGTACATATATAAACATGGCCCTGCAAAACCCTTCAAATTTAAAGGTATTGCTTATTCTGTCTTTTTTTAAATACATATAAAGACTACAACTACTGTATCATTACAGTGCTAAAACCCCACTGATTTTGGTGCACATATTGTACTGACCTGGTGGAAAGGGTGTGAGGGGCAATACATCTGCTGCATCTGAGGCTGGTAGCAATATAAACCAGGCTGCCCTTCCAGTGGGGATGTCCTAAGCTTCATGTCTGAATCCTGCTGGAAAATATTTAAAGAATGAGTTATTAGAGAAAAACGCCTTAATTTAAAATAGATCAATTTTGTTAGTTACTGTTTGGATTTACCTTCATTATATTTACTTTTAGGGACTTAATTCTGTCTCAGGAAGTGTTACATAGAACTTGTTTTATATTCTAATGGTAAAAAACAGGGGATGCCCCATCCCTGGAAGTGTTCAAGGCCAGGTTGGACAGGGCTTGGAGCAACCTGCTCTAGTGGAAGGTGTCCCTGCCTGTGGCAGGGGGTTGAAATGAGAGGAGCTTTAAGGTCCCTTCCAACCCAAACCTTTCTGTGATACTCTGAAGACATCAACCAATTTCTGCATTTCTGCAATTACAACTTTAAAAAAAGGAAATCTCAGGTCATGTTCCATGCAAAAAGCAATTCAGAAAATGTCAGTCTCTGTTTATAAACCAAGATGCAGGGAATATGTAAAGATATAAGAATATAGTAAGAATTTTATTATTTCAAGAACCTAGTAGCACTTTTCCTTTTGATATAAAGCAAAGTCATAATGACCAGATTTTATGGTATTTTAGCATGTCTAGTAAGTATTAATAAGTATATAAAATATTTAGTATGCACACTAAATATTTTTATATTTAGTATTTTTATGGTGTATTAATAGGAGCACGTGTTCAACCTGATTTGATATCCTGGCTCCAAGTAAATGTCACATCCAGTGTAAATAAATGTCTGTGTTATTTTGGTGACCATTAGATGAAGATTTTCAGAAATCCCAACTTGCCAGCAGCATGGAAGTGATTGAAGAGTTTGGAGCTGGGTGCTGACAGAACCAGGGGAGACACTAACAAGCAGCCACTCTGCTCCTGAGTAGTTGCACATCCTTGTGAAGGGCTCCTGCAGTGCTGCCTTTGGATTCTGTATGTCTTGCAGCCCAGGGATTTGGGAAGACAATGGAAATTTTTTTCATCAGCTGCTCATAGGTTTTGCATTAAACTCCTCTGACCTAGATGAGTGTTTATCCAGGAAATAAGAGATTTAGTTCAATTTTCTCCTTAACCTGAATGGCTTCAATCCCTAGGTATGTTCCCTGACAACATATCTCCATTTCCTGGTCTTAATCCAATTAAGATTTTCTTTTAACCCTTTTTGCTTTTGGTAACTCACGAATTCTTCATCTCACAGCCATTTAGAATGAGCTTAGGACTCTCTGCTGGCAGATGGAGTCATTGTTTTTGGCTGCATTATGTGGTGAAGATACACTTTACACCTTGGAGCACAGCGTAGATGTTGTGGAGATACTGGAGAGCAATTTAATTTGCTTTTCAGGGATCTCTGCTGCTCTAAATAGACAGTTGCCTCTATCTAGTATTGGAATTAGCCCAGGTAACTTCACACTTCACGAACCATAAACAAATCTGATATTTAATTTTTGGCAGTACTGATGATGTAGAGTTTCTCTTCTACTTGCATCAAGAGAAGTGCAGGTCAGCTGAGGTGGTGTAACAAATCTGATACAGGTCCTGATGCTTGAAAAATACTGTTTTGGGAACTTCTGCATCTTGAAAATACTAGTTCAGGACAACCACTGTTGTCAGGAAAGAATATGGATATTTAGAATTCACATATCATGTCTAATGGAAAATCATGTGTCCTTGGGCATCTTTCTGAGGATTATTTTCCAGTAGGGAAAAGCCTCAAATTAGAGAAATTGGACAAATAAATATGAATATGTCTCGATATGTTTTCCCTGAGCTCCAGCCTGTAACTTGAGAGGAGGCTAAATGTCCATGTAGTTGCATTAAGAGATAAGAAAATAATTCCATCAATATATTTTTGCCATTGAAAAACAGGAAAAACAGTTATAAAAAAATACTGACCATGACTTGTGAGCTGTGGTCCTGACCCGTGGTGCTGTACTGGAGGCTGTTACACCATGGTTGTTCCGTGGAGATGTTTGGAATGTGCGTAGGAAATGACTCAGACTCATCAGGACCTGTAGATCCTGGTAACCCCTCAAACCCATCGATGGTTCTATGATTTTTGAAGGGTGAAGCTTCTGGTGGGAGGGCTTGATGTGCTTCCTGGAAAACATCCTCACTGATCTGCCTCTTGTAAGGGTGGAAGGGGCTCCTGCTGCTCTTGAGGAACCGGTCGTAGTTTCCTACAGTACTTTCCTCATAACTGTACCTCCTGAATTTTTCAGTACTGAAAGATGCTTTGAATGTGTTCTTGCTACAGTGAATTCCTTGGCTTGTAGGGTATCTCCCATGAATTTGGTCCTGAGCTGGGGAAGCAGGGCTGGGGCTGTGAGAAGACTCTGAGTTCTTCCTTTCTGTCCTGATGTCTGACTCATATGGTTGGCAGCTGTAACTGGGATTATCCTGCAATGAAATATTGGCATTTACTCATTTAGAATCCATATAAGAAATTTTTTATTATTTTTATTATGCACAGCATATGTTTATATAAAATATTTATATTTTAATTACATTAAAATACAATATTGTCAGTAAGTATTAAGTTACTACTTCTAGCCACCTTCATGCAGAGAATCCCTAAAAGATCCAAAGGGTTTTCTGGTTACTTGATATTAAAAACTGTTCAAAAATAAATTAATAAGAGCAAGGCCAGGTTAGCTGGGGCTTTGAGCAACCTGGTCTAGTGCATGGCATCCCTGCCCACAGCAGGGGTTTGGAACTGGATGATCTTCAAGATCTTCTCCAACCCAAACTATCCTGTGACTCTATGAGAAAACTGAACTGTCCTTGAAAAACAGGGCAGTTGGTCTTACAGTTTCAGGGAAAAGATGATGTATGATCAAGTGATGAAAGATTAAATGACAGGAATGTGATAAGTGTAAGTCTTGTTGTATGCAAGTTTAGTCAAATAAGCTTGATCTCATACTCAGATGGAGTTGCATGCTGCCAGAAACGTTGGTGGTTACATCACTTCCTTTCATTAAGGTGGCCACTCTCATTCTGAGAGACAAATAGGCTCTGGGCAGACATTTCAACCTTCCACCTGTCTCATCTCCTCCCTTCCCTTTTGCACTTTAGCAAAAAGAAAATAACAGCTACTAAAGTGCTCTTTAATCTAGAAGAGAAAGGCTTAACAAGAACTAGTGTCTGGATCCTGACACTGAAAATATGCATATTTGCCCTGACATCAGGGATGAGTAACCACTTGGATGCCTTTGAGAAGATGTGTGTCAGTCAAGAGCTGCTTGTTGTGTTCAGGGAAGGGGGAAATGGAATGTTCTGTGTTACACAAAAAGTCAGACCACATTATTGAGTGGTCCCTTTCCTCTCCAAATCCGAGCAGGTTTTACAGTAATTTAGGAGAACAGGTAAAGAAACACATGCCCTCATAGGAGAAGCAGATTTTGAGGAGTCACAAAGGGAAGTCGGCATAAATCCAGTGCTTTCTGCAGTGGAACATGGCACAGCTTTTCCAGTCATTTGCATGTGTTAAAGCCATTAATATTTGGTTCTATTGTGGAACCCTGCAGAAAAATCTGACCTCGTGGCACTCACGAGAACTCACGAGTTTAAAATTTCTTAATTCTTACTTCCTTGCTCTTCTCTATAGTCCAAATACATGTGTTCATAATATCTTCAATAATAATTACCCCAGCCCTCGTTATATTTAGTTCCTTAAAGCTGTATGAATGGCAGGGCTGTCAATTCTCCACATGGAATTTCCATAGTAAAACCATGACAATGGCTATTTTGCTGTTTTCTGATGAAAAACATTACTCTCACTGTACCTCTGTTACAAAACATGATGAATATACAGACAACAAGAGAGAGATAATTTTCCTCCTCCTAAAGAACAAAACTTTCAATATTTGCTTTGTTACTGGTAGGTTTGGTGAGATTTAGTACAGCAACAGCTGAATATTGTGTGTGAACTTTGAAGGAAGAGAACAGGCCTGGGCCAGCTTACTTACACTTTGCTGAACTGGGGATATTGAATCCCCCTGTGTCTTCATGAGGTCTTGCTGGTCCCTTTCCAGAGTGTCCGAAGATGAAAATTTAATATTGGATTGATCTTGGAGTAATGAAACCATTACCAAATCCACGCCAGACACAAATCCTGTTAGGAAAAAAATCAAATTACAATAAACATTTTTTTAAAACTGAAACTGTAAAACAAACACCTGTTGGGTGCAGGTGACTAGACAGTGTTAGATATGCAGCTGGACAATAATTCAGCCCGAGGAATTCTTGATACAGTTGGATTTTTTGGTTAACTCTTAAAGAAATGTTCTGCAGATGCAGTCCAATGAAGGTGTGATATGGGGTTGCTATGGATTCACCACATAATTTTTATAAAAGTAAGTAATTTCTTTGTTTTCTCATAAGATGATGAAAACATATTGCTTTAGAGCCAGGCCAGTTTAGCAATATTACTTTATTGAGAGATCGTGGTATAAACACACCCCAGTTGCTTTCAGAGGGACTATAAAAAGAAGGAATCTTTTTCTACCATTACTCAGACTGATGGTTACAACACACTTGTATTTTCCCTTTTTCTCTTTTATTAGTCCCAATCCCTTCAGCCTTTCAGCTCTGTTTTGCATGATTAAATGTATCTGAGATATGTAAATGACTTCATCATTCCATATCTATTTTTGTTAGTTGGATCTCCTCACAAGTTCCCAATCTTTGATCTTTGCATAAAGGAGACATATCTGATGGTGTTCTTTGGATTAAGAGGAATAAATTTAATCTTCTAGTATGTTGTTTTCTACCATGACTTCTTTTCCCAGTCCTTGTTCACTGTAGCCATACAGTAAAACAAGTAGAATTCCATCCTCTCATGTCATGCATGTAAACAGTGCCCCAAGTGTGTACCTGTGTAAAGGTGTTAGTGCTCATAGTTCAGATTTCTGGTGTACAAGTCAGAAAAAAGCCACTTTAATTCAAGAGTTAATCTGCCAGGTCTTTGCCACGTGTTGAAATAGCTGTTAGGTAAATAACTAAGGGGTTTATTAGGTTTGGTTAACAAAGATATATCACCTAAAATGTGGAAACCCTCTTTAGCTTTTACAGTTCAAAGAGAAATCTGTGTTTATGATGAGTAAGACTGCACTGCCTTGGGGCACAAAGCACAATGAGGCTTGGGAATCCAGAATGAGACCTGTACTAATGTATCAGGAAAAAAAATGATGTTAGATAAAGTTCAGAAATGTCTGAGGCACAAACTCTTCTCCCAGTAGCTTAACTAGAGGCTGACAAGGAGATGTATTTCTCATCTTGAAAGAAGCAGGTGGGAAAACTGACAACTAGGAAATTATGTTTGTGCCTATTTGTAATTTCTAAGTGTTCCACACTGCCTGCCCTCTCACTGATGGTTTCCCACTTATCTTCAGGTTATACAAAGCTGTGCCTGACCTCTCTTTTATACAGCATTTTTTCAGCCCAGCTGCCTAATTTGTGGTCTTAAGCATTAGAATTTTATTAAAAGCTTTTGCACAGGTACAGTTCTTGCCTGGTGGCTTCTGCATCGCGAGAGGCACTTGACAAATGGTCACAAATTAAGCAAGAGGAGGACTTTGTTTTTGAGAGAAGCACATTCATGAGAATAAAGAACATATGTAAGTCAAAAAGCTCTGATTGCAGAGTATAATAATGCCTGAAGCTTTTCTTCTCTCTTTGTGTTTACCACAAGCATCTGGGACAGAATAAGCTCCTTTTTAAGGTCTCTTCCAATCCAAACCATTCAGTGATTCTATGAAGAAGCAGCAGTATCTAAAAAGTTGATTCAACAGGTCAGAAAGGTCTGAGTTTTCTCACTGAAGGCAACCAGTTCTCCCATCTGAAAGCAAAGTGAGTATATCATGGTTGTTTGGAGAGTCAGTACAAAAGGTCCAGGAAAACCAAATGATTTTTGTCCCTCCCTTCCAAGAGCTTTGTCAGGTTCTCTTGATGAATTGCGTTTTGCTGGTAGGAAAGGAGGAATCTTATTGCCATTCTATACTATGAAAATTCCCTGCTGCAAAGGGAAAGTGGTTTTTTTACTGACTACCAAATGAGAAGCAAACTTGTACTAAAACAGTCAGGCTAATAATCTGCATTCAGTGGTGGTTGTTTAATGACTGCTGAGAATCCATTTCAGAGGATCTCCCATATGGGATAAATCCCAAGGCTACAATCCCAGTGCTGTTTTCAGTTTTCACATTAAGATTGGCACCAGCAGCTCAGTAATAACTGCATCTCCAGGTTATCCTTATCCTGGAAATGGCATGCTGTGCATCTGTCTTGCTGTGAGAGAAAAACCTCTGGCCATGTCCTTCTGACTTTCATTTTTTCTTGGATTTCAAACTTCTCCCTCCAAAAGCCATTTGCAACTTCACTCTCACCGCTATGTCTCACAGCAGGGAATGAATATGGATCAGTAGGAACTGCCAAATCAACATCCTGAAAAATCTTTGCAGTTGCTGTTCTCTAAATCTCTTTTTTTGTTGTTGTTGTTGCTTTTAAAATGTCCCCTAGAGATACTTAACTTTATTTTGTTGAAAGAATATATGGTGAAAAAACCCACCAACAAAAAAACCAACCCAACCTAATGCAACCCACTTTGCATTGTTAATACAGATTTCAGAAAAAAAAAATCAGGCCACTTACTGAGAAATCTTCTTTAAAAGAAGAAATTACAGTCAGGGAAGGTTGCCAATAATTCAGGATTACAATAAATCATTTACAATAAACTGTTCCTGGGAGACAGAGCTTAAGGAAGTTGTGGGTTGCCTGGATGTAGGACGTGTTAAGAAAACAATGATGCTTTGATTTGGAGAGAGGTATCTGATTATCCCAGATGTAGCTGGAACCATTTCATGTCATTTTGACTGTTGTAAATGTTGCGTGACAATTCAAGGCTCCTGTGATAAGATAACTAGCTCTAAAATAAGAAAATAGTGAGAAACTGTAACCTCAGCTGAGTGTTTGGGTAAGCAAGGCAGCAGCAGCTGATCTATTAGCTCTGCATGACTGAGTCCTGTGGCAGCAGTCCATGGTTTAAACAATTCCTGGTTTTGTGTCTCTTGGAGGACGTTTTGCTGGTGATACACTTCACCAGAGCTCAGCACTGGGCTGCCTGAGCAACATGAACTGCTCTAAAAGATGGATGTTACTGTAAATGCCCTGTCCTTCCCTAGGGGCTGAGATCAGTTTTCATGGGAGGAAGGTGTGTTTGGATGTTCCCCAATTTGGAATTCATCCCCCATGCATTGCCTTAGGCAGCTCCCTGAGCCCTGTTTGACACTGGCTTGTGTGATCTGCTCACTCCTCTGACCCCTCCCCAAAACACTAAATCATCATTTTCCTCTCCAGATAGGTTGATGGCATCCATGTGTAGTAGTAAATTAAGACTGTGTGTTAAGACATATTGTATAAGGGAATTGGGAGCTAGAAACATGGTGGCATTATCAAATGGCAAAAGATGTAATGACAAATGGAAAAATGTTGAAGAACAAGCATGAATGTAGCAATTCTCTGAGAAATTTAAATCATAGACAATGTGGTGGTCTGCAGTGTGATAGGCCATTAAAAAGTGTGCCAAAATGTCAGATCACCTGCATCAGGATAATGAATTCCTGTAAGAGGATGCCATTTTTAATGAGATCATTCCTGATTTATCAGGGTTTATTTCTATTCATTAAGGGCTACCTGTAAGCAAGGTTGAATTCCAGGTGATCACAGTGTACTCTATGGACTTAGGAAAATTGCCACCATGTCCAGGTGTGCTCTCTAGCAGGAATGGTTGGGAACTCTGGAACATGCAGGTGCCTCCTGGATGAGAAGGTGGAGAGAGAATATATCCTGCAGGTTTTTAACCTGGAACATGTTTATAAAATACTGCAACTATCAGTATAAACAAACTTTCTCCAAAAATAAGAAAGGCATTTCCCCTAAATCCATTGTATGGAAAAAAGCATTTTTAGAAACAAATCCTGGATGTCGTTTGCATGGCTGAATGTAGTAAAATACACAGGTGATGTTCCTGTCACTGAGGTGTTTGATCCAGATTCCCAGCCTTACATCAACATTTTGGCTTTTCTTCTTATGTTTCATCCTGCATCTGTTAAGATAGTGACTGTGAGGATGTGATTTGTTACATTTTTGTTGAATTTTTTCTCTTTTCTGAGCTGAAACTTAGTAATTTCTCATTCCAAAGCCATTCCAGACCTTTGCTTATACCTGTAGCCCTTCCTTGAAGGATTTCTATTTCTGCTAACATCTTCCTGGGATAGGGGGACAAAACTCGATGTAGGCACACACGGTGTTTACACAGCAGATGCTCTCCAAGGACAGAGCAATTCACACAAAATAGAGGCAAGCAGATCACAGGGTTTCTCCTCAGCTGCATTCCAGGTCCTATTCACTGGGAATATGTATTTTAAGTCTAATTTGAAAGTATTCATTTATGCAGGAATAGAAAACATGGCAAAAATTCACGTAAGACTGACATAACAATGCTGTAAGAACTTTGGTATTTCATGTAGAATGGGCAGGCCCATTGTTTGGGGAGACCTTGATAGAGAAAAGTCCCTCACAGGCATTGAACTCATATGATCAGCTCAGCAAAAAGGGGAACTCAGCACTGAACAGAAACCAAGCATGGAAAAATTTAGCTGAGGTGGTGAATGAGCTCGTCATGTGGCCTTGGTTTTCCCCACACCTTTTTCCTCCTCATCATAAACACTAATACATCTGTCCCACTCCACCAGTTAAACTAATAAAAAAAAGATTTTAGCTCTCCCTACCAGCTTTGCAACTCTGACAATATCTTCAAACCCAAGCCTTTGCATATTCTATCCTGTTTTCTGGATGAATGGCTGTGCTGTTTCCTGAAGGGGGAGTTTGAAATTTCATTGCTTTATAGCAGACATCTAAGCATGAAGTCAGACACGGTTCCAAGGGTTGAAGTCGTTAATATGACACAGAAACTGTGTGATTCTGTCATGAATAACCGGCCTGGTTGGCAAGTCAAACCAGCAAGAGAGATAACGGCGTAGTGTGTTCGTGGGCTGATCACAGCAAGTGTGTAACTGAATTCTTTGTGCTGAATCCAGAGCAGAGTTTTACTCCAGGTCTGGGGAGTGGCAAAGAGTAGATGCAACAAATATAGTGCAGCTGTTGGTACAATCTTGTGAGTTATTAAAAAATAATCATAGGAAGAAGTAAAGATAAAACAGGTCTAGACATTAAATTGAACTGCACACAAGGAGATGCCTCCTTTGGCATGGAAATTTATGACCTGCAGACTCCTGAATGCTAGGAGAATAGGCTAGGGAATGACCACTTTTTTCTTCTGTAGGTGTCCCTCACAGTCCCTACACTGGTGCTTCACTCTTACCTTATTTTTATAGTGATGTTTCACACCATCATTTGTTAGCTTCAGTGTCCCTTTCTCCTGTAATTACATATGCAGTCTCCTACGTATTCCTTTAGCCATCCTCTTTCCTTTCCTCTCCCTGCAATGACAGTCCATGTCACTTCATTTTCTTCTATCACATTATAAGCTCTTTTGATATATTCCACTGTATCCTTTCCTCTATTCTGTTCCTAGTTTCCAAAGCAGTCTCCTGGCTATCCTCAATACTCTCCATACCCATAATACTTTAAGATCTCATTTTTTTTGAGAGTCCACAATAAATTTGTTTGGAAAAACAAATACCAGTTGCTTTTAAAGACAGATGCTAAGAGATGAGATTGGTTAACATTTCAAAAAATGTGAGAACCACTGGATGATAAAATAAATAATGTGGGTCAGGGATTGTTGGCTACTCCATACTCAAAACATGTTGTGGCCCTGTTCCTTGCTGCTTGTGTGTTAGTGCAATAATAGATGATTAATAACAAGCTGTTCCCATGAATTACCTATTGATAGCTCAAGGGCTGTATGCATATGTGCACCCCATTAATCCTCTCTGGGGAACGTCATGTAGAGGAACGTGGGGGACACACAGTGCAGGTCTTTTGGGAGCCTCGTAATTTGTTTTACATTCCTTTTCTCCCTGGGTGAGTCATGTTCATCTCCCTGTGACTGGAGAGTTCATCTTGGGATCTCATGCCACCTTTCTGTCTTTATGAGAAGGTGTGGATGATGATCCACCCTAATGGTTTCTGTTGCTGGCTGTGGCAGCATGTTTTATGACGGGTGTGGTACATTCCCATTTTCTCTGTTGTGCATGTACAGCCCCACCCGTGGCCACTCCCACCCTCCCACTGGGAATCGCCCACAGTAAGCTCTGTAATTACCTTTATTTGATCTGAGGAATGGATTTGGGAATCTTATTTGCACAGTCGTAAGCTGAGTATGTTAAAAAAACAAAAAACCCCCTTTGAATGGCTGATTCACCGAGCAGGGATGTGCTAAGTGGAGAAACAGCAGAGACACCAAAAAACAAGTTCAGGGGCTGTGTAACTGAAGAGGTTTTGGAGGTTTTTTTTCCCTTTGGAAATGCCAGACTACAAATATGTGTAAACAGGTAGAATTTCACCTGTTATCACCTGCTTTGAATTCTCAAGGTTAGCAGGCAAAGCTGTACTAAATTACAATTTTTATTGGAACAGATTCTGTTGGTTTGAGATGGAACTAACCTGAATCAGGGCAAAATACAGTTTGTGCTTGTTTTACATATTTACTCTGGGCTATACAGTGTAGTTTATTCAAGCATCCAAGACTCTCAGTAAAGACATTCTATGCAGTCAGTAACTCAGCACTAGTTCAAGCATTTATTTTCTAGGGAAAGCTTTGAAAAAAAAAAACCACGATGACAAAAAAAAATCCATCCAAACCCCAAGACTAAAGTTCTTACTCTGACTTCATAAGATCAAAGGTCTTTCAGCATCCACCTAACAACTAGTAGCTCATCCAGCTGGCTCACAGAAGCACAGCTGATGTGGAGTGATGTATTCTGCTGACACCTCTTCCTAGGCATGCATGAGAAATGGTGCATATAAAGTAAGAAAGATGGAGGAACAGGTCATGGAGAATGATATTTATTACTCACCTCCCAGTCTTAGCAATAAACTTTTTTGTCCACCAAGCTACAGTGTTGTTTCTCTTTGTACAGTGGTCAATACTTGCTTGCATGTTAAGGCATACTGGGGAAACTGGGCTGATATTTTGCTTAAGTGACCAGGAAGAGCTTTTGACAAGATGCTTCATCACAAGTTTTTAAGGGAACTAAGTGTCAACTGAAATCTGAATGTACACAGAAAAAGTCTTTAAATGGGTGAATATTTGGTTAAAAGAGAAAGTGAAAGGCAAAGTCGAGCAATAGCTTTTCTTGAAGAAGGAGGTCACAGGTGCTGGGGTGATCTCTAGGGCTCTGCTGAGACCTTGTGATGCTTAATGTAAACACACACACACACAAAAAAAACAGAAAAAAGAGGTGAAAAGCACCATGACAAAATTTGTAGATGGTGGTGTTCTGAAGAGTTATGATGAATATTAGATGAGAGGAACAGCAAAAAAGACATGATGAGATTCAGTGATGGGACACTTCACCTTACAGGCAAAAATGCTGCTTACCAAAAAAGGGCTGTAAGTCTGATCCAAGGTCTGGACCAGCTTCCATGTGAGGAATGAGTAAGTGGGCTTTGTCCTGGAAGAAAGATGATTTGTGGTGTTGAAAGAATGGAGATGTATTAGACCACGGGTGGCATGGTGAGGGTGAGCAGGCACTGAAGGCCATCTCCTTCTGGTCCAACAGCTTCCATGTAGGGAGGAGATTCCAAACTAAGAAAACGAGGTGGTTCCTTACACAGTGGGTAGCTGAGCTGTGCAAGCCTCCACCACAGGGGGCTGTAGAGGTAAAAATTCCAATGGGCTCAAGAGATGGCTGGACAAAATGGAAATGAAAATCCACTGTGGCTTATTAACTAGATGGACACTAGCTCTGATATAAGGGGTCTCTGACTTGCAAACTATGTTTGCTCTTCCTGTGCTTTTCCTCAAGAGTTTAGTCTTGTACATAGCTGGCAATAGGATACCAGGCTAGGTGGGCCTTTGCTTTTACCCAGAATGAACATCTTTCAGTGCCATGTCACTGCATTGCACACCCTTGTAACACATAAACCCAGAGAATATTCCATGTTTCAAAGCCATGGCTTCTCTGCAGTGTAAAAAGGTGACCTATTTCCAGAGGAATACAGTTACCTGTCTGCAGAAGCAAAATACTGGTTAGGGAGAAGGGAGAGAGAAAAAAAAATTAGGTGAAGAAAGAAAAAGGCAAATGCCTGATTATCCCAGCAGTTCAATCCCTGCCCCCAAAATTGCAAAGACATTCCCACCCCAGGATCAAGTTGAGAGCCTGGTTTTGTAATTTAAAGCATTGTCTTTGGACTTGCAGCAAAATCATGAGACAGACAGACTGAAGAATAAATGAGGGACAGTTTGGAGATTAAAGAACCTTATGGGAAAATATGGCCTGACATTGTTTTGCAAAATGAGTAACACACAAATATGGAAATCCTTTAGGGAGGAATAACTGCTGGGAAGAACATGAAATGAGAAAGACTAAAAGAAGGGGGTGGAGGGAAGGCAAAGTGAATCTGATACGGTGAACAGAACTAGAGGTTGTGCATGAAGGCATTAAACTCCCCAGGAAGGATTATGGCAATTTTTTGTAAGTACTGAAAAACTTAATGTTTGCTGTTGATATAGGTACAAAGGAAATTCCCAGGTCAAAGGATAAAATCTGAAAATGAGAGTAAAATGTGAAATAGGCACAGCTAAAACCATCTGTATTTACAGTTATGAGATGTGAGACCAGCATAAGAGTCTCTAAGAATTCTAAGTATGGCCATACCCTTCCTTCACCCAATGAACCTTCTCTCTCTTCACTCCCAAGGGACCAGGGCTTGTTCTCCTTTTCCCTGCCCACTTCCCAAGTACTCACACCTCTGCTACACCCACCTCTTTTGCCAATGCCTACTTTATTCCTCGAGCCTATTTCTGACTCATAAACACTGTGTTCTTACTGTTAACAGCAAAAGAATCAAGAATAGCTATTGCATTTTTAATTTAATTTGATTTTTCATCTACTCCTTTTGGGAAAGTTCTTCAAGCTTTGTGACAACTGTGAAAAAACTGATTTTTTTTCTAAAAACAAAGGGCAAAACAAAGCTGAGTTTCCCCAGTTCTCTACATTCCTGGTTGTTTAAAAACACATTGTTCAAGCCAGAATGACTCAAAAGTTTGATGCAAAAATTTTGTAAAATGGAGGGATTTGTTTATCTTGGATGAATTTTCTGCCTTGTGAAATGTGAGGGGCTTTTATATTAATTTTAATTAATTTTTCTTCAGCAAAACCACTGAAGGAAAAATGCCCAAATTTGTGATATGCAGACATGAGCTTCCTCAGGGCTTCAATCTCAGAAGTATTCTATCAACAGAGTAGCTGAGAAATAGGGACCATGACAGGACAATTTACCATGCTTAAATATCTGGACTTTTTTAGGAACATCTGAAGCAAAAAAGAATCTCTCTCAAGAGCTCTGTATGTATTCAAAATAGTGTCTTTGCTTTCCAGTGTTTCCTAACAAAGTTCAGGTTCCATCTTTTTGTGTGTCTGTCCTTCTTCTGAGTGGATCCCTTCAGTGTAAGTATGTGCTGTTATCCACTATGTGGATAATTGAGACAACAAATATGATTTTAATTTTTTCTGTCCCAAATTATGGTTAGTTAAAATATCTTATGTCAAAATATGAAAAAAACTTCCAAAAACTAAATTAAATACACCACAAAAACTAGAAAATGCAAAGTTCACATTTTGTAAGGAGGAATTCAATTCTATTACACAATGAGCACCTCTCACTTGGAGGGAGGCCATGAAGACTTTAAAAAAAAGCAATTTCTTTCACCACAAAACATGAGGCCATAACACCCTTGAAATAAAGGACAGGAATTTCACAGAAACAGCAAACATCCCAAAACTGTGTGTGTAAAAACAGTTTTGTGATAAACAGTCTGAATAAACAGTCCCTGTTTCGTCGAGGAAGCACCATTTGACCAAGAGCATTGAATTATGGACACGACCTTGATGCTGTTACAAAATTCTTTAATAGAGATGAAAATCAGAAGCAAGAAAAAGGCTAAAATTAATTAGAAATTACACAAGTCCTGCATTTTCTCCCCTGTGCTCGTGTTGCTTTTGACACTCATCTATCATCATCGTGCAGTTTATGAAGCCCAAGAGGTTCTTCCAGGAAGACTCATTCCCCTTTTAACAGGGATTTTGTCCATCCTCTCCTTGGTGTGAAAAATTAATTCCTCTTTGGAAATGGAATCTTAAATTTTTGAGAGCAGCTGGCTATAAAGAGGTTGAAACTATGCTTATTTCTTCTCTTAAAATATTAAATTTCAGTGATCCATAAAACATAATTAACTGATCTAAGGGGATTACCACATTAAAGGCTGAGATGTAAAACTAGACCTATAACAAAAGCCATTCTGTTTTCTTATACATAAAAAATAATGCAAATTAAACTTTTTATAGGTGTTTGTTTCCAACACATAAAGCACAGCTGATAAAGAATATTCATTAAGGGACTAGAAATACAGTTTTATATTATTGCTGACTAGGTCCTCTAAGTAGTAATTTCAGGAGAAAAAAAAAGAGAATTGGTATTTTAATATATATTTAGATTTTATAAGGCCTCACAAATCTGTGTCAAGATTGATAATGGCAACAGCTCAACATTTTGCCTCCTCTTACCCTCTGTGGGTAATACAGTTTCTCACTTGTTCTACTGTTTTAATTTTTTCTATTTTACTCAACAAGCATAGGACTAAATTGATAAATATTATAGTATTTTGGGGACTATAAAGTGTGAAGCAAAACCAAGACATATGAGAAAAAACAGGTTAAGAAGGGAAAGTAGAATCCTGAACAAAAAGCTTGGAGACTTTGTAGATATTTATTCATGCATGTCTTGAAATAAAGGAAGATTTTTTATTTTAAACTTTTCTGCATTCACATGTTTATGCCTTCTGATTTAATATTTTTTCCTGTTGAACCCAGAATTTTATATCATGGCAGGTATCAGTTGTGAAGCTTACAACATGTTTTACAGCCAAGTAGATTTGTGCTTGGCATGAGCTTTATCTGAGTCTGTGTTAAAAGAATTTTGGTAAGAGAAGTTTTTGTCAGCTTTAGCTTTTCTTTGCTAGTGAGGAGGCATAAATCGCTACTGGAAACAAACTGATACTTTGCTTTTTTTTGCCAACTTTTTTTTTGGTGATGGAAGCTTCCCACAGCAGATCTCATACTACAAAGACCATTTTTCTCTGTGTTTGTGAGTCTGTAGAGCAGAGTTATAAGATGCCTGGTTTTCACAGATTTAGTTCCCAATTCCTGCCAAGATCTAGAGAGCAGAAATAACATTGGGAAGATTCAGAATCAGTCTGAGGCTGGAAGGCACCTCAGGAGATGATATGGTCCAGTTTGCCCTGCTCAATGCCAGGTCAGCTGGATTCAGATGAAGAGAAGGGCATCAACAGGACAACAGGTAAAAAATATAAAGCAGATGCCTGGTTTCTTCTGTCAGGGAAATCTAGATGTGCTCAAAAAAACATGCATGTTTGTTTGAACATTAACATCACTAATGAACTCAACATCAAATCTGACTTGCTCAACCAGGGTAAAGGAATTCTTCTTATGGGTTCTCTTATTTGGTTTTCTGTACAGTCTTCCTTTCCTTCTCTCTTTCCAAATTGCCAGTTACCACCTTCCTTATTGAAATCCTTGGCATATCTTATATTTGTTTGAGATGCTTCTGGAGTGGGGAGTATAACAGAATTGTGATTTTTTTTTAATATCAAGAATGCATATGGTTACATTGGTAGTTAGGACATAAAGGTAGAAATTTGACTTTTACAGGTTTCTTATGAAACCATGGACAAGTATCACAGTTCCATTCCAATGCTTACTTTTCAGAATTCCATTATGATAAAATTTGATTATTCATATTGTTTAATTCAAGAAGTGAATTCCTACCTTCAGTTTCAATATTTACAGAACCCACAATTTCATTCTCTCTTAAATTTCACTTTGACATTCTTTCTCAATTTTTTTTTAGCTCAACAGTGTCTTTATATGTGGGAAAATATTCTATTCCTGCATACCTGATCCCTTACTACTTTTGTTGAATATCTTTTTTAAAATGGCTATTTCTTTGGAGGCTTTCAACAATGAGGAACATCATCATTCAAGTCAAATTTTGCAGCTCCTTTTGCAGTCCTTTTGAGCCTTTCTGCACATTGATGCATGGATCTGACTTACTCTCCCTGTTGCAATTAGCCTCCCGTTGTATTTTTATAGAGTGAGAGAGGAAAAAAAAGCAGGTGTGGCTGAATTATGCTGGTTTTCAGCTGTTAAGTTTCTCTGCTGAACACTCCTGCTGGCGAGTGCATGTCAGCTTGAGCTGCAGGGCACTCTCACCTCTGTGAGGATGGGCAGAAACCTAGGAAGCCTTTACTAGATTTTTAGTGAGTCTTAAAAACTTAATGAAAATTCTGTCAGGCAAAGATGTTTCCATATGAGTACAGGCATTTTATGCTGTGTATTGTACTGATATATGCCTGTGGACAGTAAAGTTCCATAGATTTAAACAAGTGGTATTACTGCTCAACACCTCAGAAGATTGTGTGCAGACTATCCTAAAAAAATTACTTTGCATTTAATGCTTGTCTTGAAAATGTTGGTCCTGGTATGTAATTTTTCAGTGCTCTGGAAGATTCTTACAGAAGACTTCAGACAATAGTGTTTGTTGCCTGTTGCCAAAACAGAATTCAGGTGTCACAAAGCTGACCCCAAATCCATAGGGGAGATCAGGTGCTCTCCAGACACTCTGCATTTCAAAGGAAAAAGAACCCATCCCACATCTATTCCTGGGTGGAAAAGTAGGGCAAACATTAATTACTGACCTTAAAGCACAAATGGAAAACTAACGGGGCAATGCCAAGTCAGAGGATGAGAAATTCTGGAATATTAATGATGTTTGCCTCTGATCTCATACATGGAAGAATACCTGTGTTCTCACCTCCCAGAGGACAGGGCTGAGGCTTTTGGATGTCTCCGGGTTCAATGGCCCAAATTAATTTCATTCTAGAAAATTTAGAGAATCAGCTGAAATTACTGCAGAACTGCAGGTCTTGGTCTGAGAATTTGCTGAGTACAAATGCACACACAAGACTGAAAGGAGGTAAATAGAAACCCTGTCTTGAAACTAGACATGTGGCAGATTTAACTCCCAGAAAAGTACAAAATTTAAAAAAACCACCAAACTAAGGGGGAAAAAAACCAGGCAAAAGTAGAAGCCATTATGAGTTTGCTAAGAAGGAATTATCCTGCCAGTGTAGTTTCCCCAGATACTGGACTTGAAAGGAGAGAAGGTAGGCAGGTAATACAGGTGGACACTAGTGAGGCTTCCATGTAGTTGTCCATGATGTTCTTGTAAGGAAACTAAGAAAATTTTGTTGAGATAAAACTCTATTAGAGAGGAGGTAAAGCTGGGTTGCAGAGCATTAGGAGTAGTTAGTGACTGGCTGCTGTGAGAATAAAAGGGTATTTGGAATGGATTTCTTAAACAGCCTGATATTACTTGCTATTTTCACTAATGACTTGAGTGATAGACTGGAGAGGAGCACTAATGAAATTTGGAGACAGCTGCAGATGGGAGGCTTTGCCTATGTATGTAGAGGACAGGATTAATATTCAAAAGGAGTCAGGAAAAACAATCTGAAGAAAGTGAAATGCAGTTCAATAATAACTGAGTTCAGCATCTAGGCAGGAATAACAAACCCTGCAGATAGAGGATGAGGAGAAGTGATGAGGTAGCAATTCTGCCTGGGAAGATCTTGAGGTTTTAATGGGTTACAGGCTGAGCCTAAATCAGACACATCATGGCATAATGAAACAGGCAGACAGGCTGGCAGGTATGAGATGCTGACAGGAATATATTCTGTGAGACTTGTGATGTTAAATTCTCTTGGTAAAGGTTTGGTCACTACATTTTGAAGCACTGCACTCCAGTTTGGAGTGCATAGGAGAGGGGGAAGGATGGTCAGAGCCCTAGGAATTCTGGCTTATGAAGAAAGATTTACAGAATTAAGGTTGTTTAGTCTGGAAAAGAATTTATATTAGAGGACATTCCAGACCTTTTTTCCCCCATCTTGCTTGCTGTCCTTTGCTGCAGCTCAGGAGGACAGTGCCTAGCTGTTTAATTATTCCAGCTGGGAAAACAGTAAATTATTTCCTTCTATGAATTACTTACATTCCTGGGAGAACAGGTTCCTGTCTAATATTTCTGGCATCCTACCATTTGCCCACAGAGGGGAATGTTGCAGGGACCTGTCCTGGCAGGTCTGTTGAACCAGCAGTTAAGAGTTTGAAGGGCAGGGATACCTACCCATTCCAGGAGTAAAGGAAGGGCTAGGTGTGGAAGTTGTAAGCTGACACTAGATGAGCTCCTTTGAGAGGCTCTAACAAACTGGTGAGGCAGCAGTACAGAGGGAAACAAATTGGGTTGAAATGACAGCATGTTTAGCTTCATTACATGACTCTGATGGAACCTCACCCTCTATGCTTCATTCATTTCTGAGCACTTCACCAACAGAAAGATAATAATGCTCTGGCTTGCAGTAGCCCTGTCTCATCCAAACATTTTAAAATTATTTTACATATATTTACTAAGCCTCAAAAGGCACTGTTGAGATTTGTAAAGGCTATGCAGGAATCACTTTACTAACCACATGTTTAACAGTTCCCTCAGTACTCAGCAACATTTGACAGGGCACAAAGAATGCAGGTTATATTTGAAAATGTAGGGAATTTAGGTAAAAGAGACATAATGACCTTGTGTATTATTATTTTGTTTATATAATGCAAAAAAATTACTTTGTTTTTCTGTGGACAACTCCAAGGTTTTGCATCCCAAACAAAATAAAGAATAATATATCCTATCACAGTTGTTTGGAGTATGGATGGGGCTTGGAGCAACCTGGTGTAGTGGAAGATGTCCCTGCCCATGGCAGGGGGTTGGAACAAAGTGGCTTTGAAGGTCCCTTTTAGCTCAAACCATTCTATAATTCCAAGTGGGCTCTTGTAATTGCTACTTCAAGGAAGAATTGTGGCATATAGGCCACTGGGGAAGAGGGTGTTTGTAAGAAACCAGCCAGGAGAGCACTCCAGGTTGTGGTGAGGGGTCTCAGCGCTCTTTGCATGGTGGAAGCAACCACTGGTAGTGTCTCATGTGTGACCAGGAGACTTTGTTGCACAAGAGGGGCTGTACAGGACTTAATTTATTTTAAAGAAAACAACAAGAATCCAGGATGTTTGTCTATGGGGTGAGGAGGCAGTTGGGGAAGTAGCAGAGGAGCTGAATGTGATTCTGAGGGCATGACTTGGATTTATGTTTGCAATGTGGCAAAAGAGTTAATTATTACCCTAATCTTATTAAAAGTGGCATAATGTCTTTGCCAGATAGAATTGGCCAAGACTTTGCTTTTAGTTTCTAATATAAGCAGCATCCTGTCGTTAACACCCCATTAGGGCATTGATTCCACAGTGACTCAGAAGGGAGAGCAGCACCTCACAGCTCTGCCTCTGAACCATGGAACCAAGGAATGATTTGGGTTGGAAGGTACCTTAAAGATCACTCAGTTCCCAACACCTAGTTCCAGATACCCTCCATTAGAGCAGGTTCTTCATTCTGTGGTGATTCACTCAGGGTATTCCAGCCTCTCTCAGCCTTGCAGAGCTCTGAGAACTCTCACCCTGCTTTCAATTCTTAACAAAATTAAGGATTGCTTTGGGAAGATGTGACACTGGCTGTACTCACAGATGTAGGAGAGGAGGATTTTGTTTGTACCTCTCCCTTAATCTACATTATCTCCATAATTAATCTCTTTGTCTTTGGAGCTAATGGTTTTCGAGGTGTAGGAGAGCAGAAAGGTGTGTTTGACCCAAATTGTAGAGCTGGGGCTGTCTGAGGAACAATAGAGGGCATGGCCACCACCAGCAAATCTCATCTGCTGGGAAGTCATCAACATTTCCTGTGCTGTGACTTAAGGACACTGACCCACCAGCTGCTGCTTCACCTGTGCCACATCCAAAGTGACTCTGTTCCTTACTTCCCAATGGGCATAGTCAGAAAGAGCCACCCCCAAAGCTCCTGCAGGAGCGAGGCTGGAATATTTTGCATCTATAATTGTTTGGTTTGTAAGAAGGACAGTGCAGTATATGTAAAAATTCTTCATTATGCACTTCAGTGCTTTGAGTCTCTATGTTTTAGAGGGCAAATATATTTTTGTTTTGTTTCGGTTTATTTGCAACTTTATGCCTTTTAAAATTTGTTGCATGGACTAATGCAGAAGTTTTGCCTTCAAACTTTTGGCAGGGCTTTGAAATTTCTGTTTCAGATTTTTTGGAGGCCAGATCACTCTCTCCCCGTCCTTGGTCATTTAACAGCTGATGAAAATAGGATATGGGAGTAATTTCATGACTGAAAGAAGTTCTGCATGACACCACCTCTTCTGTTAAATTTCTGGAGTTTTGTGGCCAAAATTATTACAATATTGTTGTTGTGGTTAATGTTTAGTTTCCAGAAATCCTAAACAATTACATTTTCTTTTTATTTCTATTTTTACAACATAGATGCTCTAAAAGGACATAGTTCACTTTCTGGCTTTTTTTAATGTGTCTTTCTCACTATCCCCTGTATCTGAGCTGCAAACTATTCACCTAAAAAACCAAAGTCTGCTACAAGAAATGTATCAGAAGGACTATGCTCCATGTAGATGAAGCTTCCCTCTCTCTACACTTTCAGGTCAGTGTTTTGCAGTAATAACAAGTGTCTGTACTCCTGGCAGGTTCCTATGTTACACCTACCACAAATAGATATTTCCATTTACTCCTTAGAGTACTCAACTGATTCCTGTCTCAGCAACTGGCACGTGGCTCCAGTAATATCCAGGAACACAGCAACATTATACCAGTGTCTCTGTTCATGTACAAACCAGTACTTTCTCACACTATAACACTTGAGGTGAGTGTAGATGCCCATATTACCAAGATATAAATTAATCCTGCTTCTACCCATGTCCATCTCCCCTCACCAGGATGTAGGATAAACAATTTGTTTTAGTTATATATTTTCTTGGCTGCATATATCACACAAGTTATCACCTGGCTGACAGCAAACCACATAATCCTTTACTCCTCAAGAAATATATTCTCTAGATGTTTAATAGTTTTTGTTGGTTTATGCTCATAATCAGTTATTAACAAAATATATACATTTTCAGCCTAAAACTCATCCAGTTCAATGTAGCTCATATAGTATTCAAGTTAAAAACATACAATTCCAATAAACTAAATGGAAGCATTTACAGAAAAAAGCCCAATTCCCCAAGATTTAATCTGCTATCCAAGTAAGGCAGGAGGGTCAAGAGTTGAATGACAGATGGGTGACATTTATAGGTTTGCTAATTATTGTGTTTGTAACACAAACAATTCCATTCGTGCTGGAAATCTAACAGTGAAACTAAGAACTGCTGTATTTCCCGTCCATATAAAGGAATAAGAAGCAAATTTCTATTTGCAGTGCTCAAATTCAGTCATTTCTGCAGTTAACACATCCTGGCTTCTCTCTGGATGCCATTTCAGTCACCTTTCTCTAGAGGAATAAGTCTAAAAAATGTTTTCATCTACTGCTACAAAACACATAAGATGAAAGTAACAGAGGCCATAGTAAAAGCAAGCTTGGTCTCAAAATACAGAACTTCCTAAGTTTTTGATTCACCATTGGAAAATTTGAAATAAATCTATTAAGAACTGGTGAGACATGAGCCTTCTCATGGCCTTTTTAAAATTTTGTGTGTGTGTTTATCTTTCTGTTATTTAATTTCCCCCTCCCCCCTCCCTTTTTTTCCCCCCAAGTGATGGTAGACACTTCCAGCTGTCATTAGAACCATGGAACAGAAAGTAGCTTAGATTAAGCTGCTCTACACACGAGACAAGAAAAGCTATTTTTTTTTCCTTTGGGAAATCACCAACAGCCTTCATTTCTCCCACTACCAATGGATCTATTAACTTACCTGGTGTTTCCTTGGCTCCTTCTCTTGCTACTCCGCACTCGTGGCTGGTAAATACCTATGGGAGTTGCTGAGGAACAGGATGGAGGTGCTGACCTTCCCCTTCCCTCAGCCAGAAGTTCTTCAAAGTCAGCCTCGGGGACTTCACATTAAATAGATGAGCCAAGGCAGGAGAGTTCTGCTCCCCCTTCCGTTTGGCTTTCACGGCTGAGTTCTAAAAAGCTGTATGAAGTTGTCAGAGGTTTCCTCTTACCTTTCTACTGAAGCAAAACGGCGTGCTGCTGCTCCAGGACAGGATTAGGTCATTCAAACAGCCCTGAAGAGAGAGTGGAGGCTCAGCGGTACAGAGTCTCCAAAGGCTGGAAAGATCTGATCTTACATCAGGTGAGAGAAGGCAGCTGGCTGGGCAAGCCAATAATTATGATATCAGCTCTTGTTCGCCTCAGGCAGTCCTGCATTTAATAAGAATACAAATATGACTAAGCTGCATTTTTTTTTCCTTGTTCTCTTGGTAATTCTTCAGAGAAGTTGGGCAGGTATTGAGCTCTAACTGTCTGGAAAGACAGTGCTCCCTCTCCACTTCTCTGTTTTCCTTTTGATTTAAAATACCCATCTGTCACTGTGTTTTGCAAACCTATTATCTACCTGTGGTTATTAAAAACACTCTTTCCTGGCATGGAGTTTGCCAGAGTATCAGAAAGCGTTCACCTACCAGAAATGGGTGTCTTCTTTGCATTTGTTCAGGCTGAACTCTCAGCATGGAGAGGAACTGTGGCTCTCCATTAGAATGTCAAAACATCTTGGACTGGTTAAGTGTCAGAGGAACACAAGACTGGTATACTCAAGAAAACATTCCTTCCCAAACCCAGAGTGTCTTAGCACAGTCATAAAAACAGGACTAGATTGGAGGAATGGGTTTGTGTGGGCATGTGTATATAGATATATATATAATTATGAGGAGAGGTTTTTTGTGTGCAGATCTGAGAGCAATAAGTTTAAATGTGCAGTTGCAGAAATACGTATTTCTGCCACCCTTGCCTGGTTTTTTACACACTCTACAGTCCCCTGCACAAACCTGATCACACCTACTGTAATAATACTCACCTACCTCATAGGGTGTTGTGAGGATTAATTAATGTTTGTAAAGTGCTTTGAAGATGAAAAGCCTTGAATGAGTGCTAAATATAATTATCGTCATTCCACAAAACAGTAGAAACATCTTTGCGGCCCCCAGGTCATTGTGTAGGTACACCCATGTTTATCTCCCACGATTATGGTAAGATACTGAACAAGGTATTGGAACTTTGATAGAAACACACACGCTCTTTGCTTTGGACGACGTAGTTATTCATGTTAAGTTCATGCTATTCATGAAGTGTTTTTGTGATGCCTGTTCCAGAGTATTTTACACTGATTTGAGATGGAAAAGATCTACCTCGGCATCCACTTGCCATAATAACAACAGGGCTGCTGGAGGAAAATCTGTGTTTTCACCTGTGATGGATTGTTTCCTATTGAGAGTTTGCCAGTTTGATTTTATTAGATCTATCAGGGACTTCTGATACTAGAAATGAAGACTTTGTCGATTTTTCTGCTGAATCTTGTAGAGATGTGGGCATGGAGTATTGGAGATGCTCTTTCCTGCCTGGAAGACTTCAAAGATAGTGCTGGATAATTGCTTGTCCTTTCCAAGGACTTTCACATTTGATGTTCCTCATAGTTACATGTCTAAAGCTGGCAGGGAAGGTTCTGAGATGGTCTGGGTTACACTCAACACCTTTACCTAATCATTCCCAAGTTCTGCACTATCCTTAATCGACAATTAAAGTGCGATGGCTGAGGCAGACAAAGCTGAGATGATTTCATGTCAGTAATTCGGTACTAACTGCAATAGCCCAGAACCAAAGTCATTTCATGGCCTGGCTGTCACCCCAGGCTCTTGAGACCCAGCCTGCTGCAGCCAGGCAGCTGCTGGTCCCTAAGTTGTCTGTTTTAACATTAACTTGTTGGGTGTGTTGACTTGAGCTGGCGTCACAGGTGGATTGCAGTGCAGAGATAAGAGCCTGAATGAAAGTGAACCACTGACTGGTAAGCATTATCTCTTCTCTCCTGGGATAACTATCAGGAGGAAGTACCTAGAGGAAAATGGGGTGTCAGAATTTGCTGCAGATTTTCCTGTTTCTTACTGACACTGTGTCACAGCTTTCTGTCAACATCCACTTTTGTGGATTTAAGGAGCACAGCCCAACTAATAGCACTGCTTTGTGGGCTTTCTCCTGTTTAGTGGTAAAATAGTTTTGTAGAACTTAAATATTTTCTTTCCTCACCGAGTTTTGTTAAATTAAAACACTTTGTTCTTCAGGAGGTGAAGCCATATGCCACAAGCAAAGAGCAGGACAGAGATCAAGAGGCTTCCATAAGAAAAACCCTGCGTTTGTCAGATCCAGACTAGACTATTGTAGTGTGATAACTTTGTGTCTCTCCTTGGTCTGAGCTTCTATTGAAAAGCTGAGCTGTTGATTTAGTGCAGTGGCAGCTATGCTAAACTGTTAAATTCTGTTCCCTAATCTGATATTTAATTTTTTTGGGGAAAAAAACCCCCATAATTAAAACTGCAGCCATCAAAGTTGCAACGTGAATATTTAAAATACAAGTGGAACCAATTTAGCAATGTCTAAGTCTAGAATCTGAAGTAATAATGTCAGCAGGTGGAAATGGTTCCTATCTACTTCCACGAGGACTCAGGTGCCCAGTGACAGTGACCAAAGTGACAGTGCTGTTTGGTACTTCAGTATAAGCAGCACTGGAGAGGGGAGAGAAATGACAGTCTGCCTAGCTAACGTGGCATGAGGTCTCTATGATATGTCCAGAATGAGGAGCAAAGAGCCTGTTTCCCTGTGTGTTTCCCTCATTTAGGGGGAGTCATCCTGCATGATCCGCCTCCTCTAGTGCTATGTTTTGGCATCTTGGGTACATGAAGTTAGTTTGTAATAGAAATTGTAAAAATATGATTATCTTCAAAAGTCTTTTCCTGGACTAGTGCTTTCCAAAGCAGAGGACTGGAATGGAATAATTGAGCTCAAAGGTGTGCATGACATTTGTGTCCAATTCGAAGTGTTTGATCAATTTTAGCATTAAATGTTCTTTGATTCCCAAACACGGAAAGCCACTGCTGACCTCATTATAAACCCCGCCTGCTATTTATAATTGGCAAGAACGGTCTTGTTGATCTGGAAATTTGTCAGCAAGGAGCTCTCCCTATGAACTTACTTAATTTTTTTTTGCCCAGCCAAAGCATAAATTCATTCCTTTGATAAAATATTCTTATTTAATGTAGTAGTGGGATAATTGCTCATTTTTAATACATTGTTTATATTTTATTATGCAGTGATGGCAGCAGTATTTGTTATCATAAATAGCTTTGTAGGCTTACAATTTTTGTATCCTAACATTTGGATGATAAGCCTACAAAATGACTTAGGACGTAATCTAACCAGCTATTCTGCCACCATTAAATAGGAAAAGTGGCCTAGCATCTCTCCCTTGGGATCACCTGAGGGAAGACACACCTGGGTGTAACTTTAACCGTCTGCTCTGCTGCCTTTAAATAGTAGTCAGGGCTTGCTTTTTATCTTCGGAGATATCCCTAGGGAATACACACCTTGGTTTAACCTACATACACTTCAGTCCATTTTTGTCCTTCAGAAGTAATCACAAGTGCATTTATCTGGTAGTTTAATGTGTCTAGAAAAACACATTGGTAAACTGAGCTTAGCAGTGTCAGCATTCCAAATATTTCATAAAATCACAGCACGGGTTGGGTTGGACCTTAAATCTCATCTTGCTCCAACCCCCTGTCATGGGCAGGGACACCTTCCACTGGACCAGGTTGTTCCAAGCCCTGTCCAACAGGAATTTAAGAGAGTATAATTCTTATTCCCTTATGAGCCTCTTCTTTTGGCAAAAAATATCTGTCTTCTGCCCTGTTATTGTTACAGCTGTTTCAGAGGAGATGTGAGGTGCAGTGTTGGAAGACTGAAGGACAAAATTCACCAGGGAGATCTGAATTACAGCCTCCAAATCTGGCACACCCATAAGATGCTCTTTTGTTGGCATTTGCAGAACTTTCAGTTTACTAATTGCTTAATCTAAAATTAAAATATAAAGAACCATCATTATATATGAAATATCGTTTCCTGACCAGTGATTTAGTGTTCCCTATAAAGAACAGCATCAGGAGCAATGTGGCAGCCACTATAAGCTATTATTTTGTTATTTTAGAAATGAGGATGAGCTCAAGAGGTGGTGTTAGACTTGACTGTGCCTTTCTGCTCTAGGTGAAATTCAGGTAGGTGATCTAGACACGTGTTACAGTCATTGTGTCATCTAGCAATGTGATTTGGTTTGCCTTTTTGACAAGACTGCTATTAGTATGCAACTTTCAGTACAGGAGGGAGTTAATTAATTTAAGAGATACTGGGCTAATAATTGGAAGTAATAATCTCTAGTCCTTCTCACAGGTTTATTTTGTCTTATGCTTAGTTATTTGTTCCTTATAACTATTTGGCATCATATGTCATGTTCAGGACTCTGCATCATTCCAGGGTAGCTGTCCTCAGGGGGGATTTCACATTTCTCCTTGGAGCTAATCACTGTATATTTGTAAAGTTCCAGACCTCGGAACCAGGTTGGAATGCCCTATTAACATATCATAAACCCTCTTCTCACAGAATGTAATTAGTGAAGAGTTGGCAGCTTTCTGTCAACTCTCCCTTTTTTGTTGACATTGCACTTCAGAAAAAGTCTTTTGTGATTTTCTTCCTTTTTTTTTGTTACAAGATTAACAGAAAGGGAGCAAACTTTCCTAGCCTGCAGCGGCTGGATAAGTGGTAGGTTGGCAGGTTGTCTTTGTTTGTTTGGTCTTATGTCTTCTGCAATTTTGGCTGCCAGGCTGTTTCTAACATCACAGAGTTGTGCAGAGCAAGGCTGTTGGGGGAGTTTTGGTGACATGACAGTAAAAGGAGAAATTCTACTTTTACATCAGCTTCCAGAGCATGGGAATTTGATGAATCTCAAAGTCGAGAATGTAGAAGAGTGTGGCCAATGTCAGAAGACAAATGACTGGATCCCAGCAGTGGTGCTGGTGAGAGAGGAACAGGAAGCTGATCCCCTGTCTACTCACCTTCAACTGCTCTGTCTGAACAAGGCTTTCTAAAGGTCAGACCATGAGAAATTCAAAGGAGGATGCTGTTGCATTCTGATTTTAAGGCTCTGAGGAACTGTGAGAGTTTCATGAACATGTGGATCTCCAAGTGAAACCTTTGAACTGCATGAGTCTTCCCAGCCTAATTCTGTAATACTCATGACTCTGAATATGTTTTGCAGGTTTGGTCACTTAGTGCTAAGGCATGAGCAGGGAAATGATTGCTTGCACATCACTTCACACTGTTGCTTCTAAGGCTGCTGCCTGCTCTTTTTATTTTCCATTTATTTTAAGCTGTGTAATGATTTCAAAGTTGTTGCTCCCAGTAGTGTGCATCTTTTAGTTCTTGGGCTATTTTTGGTCTGTTTCTCCTTGCTGATCTATTGTGATCGTGCAACATCATTTCTAGAGCTGAGACAGAGTTCAGAAAGAGCATCAGTTTGTGAATGACACGGGATTTTGCTTTATTGCACAAATGAGGCATATTTGCCATTCACTGCCCTTATTCCATAACCCAAGATAAAACACGTTCTATTCTTGCACCATTCATTTACAGCAGCTGAAAAGAATCTGGTTTGAATTGTTGGATTGTTGGTTCAGATTCTCATCTTGCAGAACCCACCAGCTCCCCTTCAAAAAAGTTACAAATTTCTTAACAACTGGAGCATTCCTCTGAAATTTGCCTTGCTCAACATATTTTCTGTGGGAGTCAAGGAATACTGCAGCTAGAGAAAAAACACTACACCTTCTTGGTACCACAACCTTTAACCAAGTTTCTGGCCAGTTAGTGACATGATTGGTTCTAAACAGGATGATTAATATTTAGCTACCTAGAAGACAGCTAACAGTGTTTTACTTCTGCCAGAGGCTTAGGCTAGCACATGATTATCTTCTTATAACTGGCTTGGCAGAAATGCATGTGTTGGTTTGGGTTTTTTGTTGGTTTTTTTTAGCCCCTTAACCATGTCTAATAACCAGTACAACTGGTCTGTCTTCTTTCTTTCTTGGAGTGTGCTTGGATGTTCCTAACTGCAGTGCTCCATAAGCAGCCAGTGCCAATACATGCACGCCCTTTTAGCATTTCTCCACTTCCATAGGATTTTGGGGAACACTTGTCACAGGCTTCCCATAATTCACTGACAATATTAATGGGAGAAATGCAGATGCATCGTCAGGATTAGCAGAGTTGTACCAGAAAAGCTGGTTTAGGAATACAACCCAAATTTAGTTCTTGAATCACAGAATTTTAGGATGATTTGAAAGATCATCTCATTCCAACCCCCTGCCATGGGCAGGGACAACTTCCAGTAGACCAGGCTGAAATGTGAGTTTCTTGGGATCTCATTAAGAGAACATAGTTCTATCTGCATTATATATGGGTAAAGCTGGCAGGTACTTAATGTCATCATTCCAAGGTGTTGTCTCAAATTCTACAAGCTATTACAGCATTGATTTTAGAATAGAAAGAAAAAGTGGCAAGAGTTGACATGGAACATTGAAAAGGAGTGGCATACTTCAGTTTTCTTAACGAATTTTAATGCAAAAGCAGCCTGGGATAAATTATTTGACACAGACTACAGCACTGCCTGGATTTGGGAAAACATGCAGCATGTTCAGCAGGAAGGTTCTGGAACTATACCTGGCTGTGGTCAGACTGAGCTGACCTCCCAGCTCCTGTGTGCAAGACTTTAGAACCATCAGGTCAATAATCAGAACTACATAAGAGAGGTGCCCCCCTGTCCTGTCCAAACCATTTTCCCATTTTGCTTGGACAATCCTTGGTTCTTCTTCTTCTTCACACACAATAGTGGAAAACACAAAACCTGGTGCTTCCACAGACAGCCCCTGAAATCATCCCAGAGGTATTATCTTGGAAACGAGAAAATGATTCAATGAAAGAAGGAATGAATCATATAAATACTCAAAGTGTTGTACCTCAGCAATGTCCCTCCCTTTTAGTACAAAGCAAAGAACAAAAGCAGGCTGCTGCCTGGCATGGGCCCCTCCTAGATGACTTACTGGGACTGTGAAATCATCAGAAGCCTCAGAAAGAAGTGCTTATGCAGCGTTTATGACCTGATTTTCTCCTCTTCAGTTCTCCATAAGCAAGGACCCGGCTGCTGTGTTCTCTTGAGTGCCTTTATGTAGTCTAGAAGATGGATGAGGGAGGCAAATATTTCATGTTCACACATTTCTGGACAGCTTTTACGTTTTAGAAACAGAAAATGGATTTTTAGAGATAAATCAGATTGCATGGATGGGGGGCACAAACATTATAAGGTTGTGAAAATATGAAACCACATTTTTATTGCTGAGGATGATTTTAAACACACTCTTAGAAAACAAGCAACATGAAATTGTGTGGTCTGCTCAAATGGAGAGGTATAATGGGAGGTAAAAACCCTGAAGAGGCCATTAATTTCTATCTGGCAGGCAAACCAAATGACTTTAGCACTTAGAGGAGCTTCAGTGAGAATGAAATATTGATCTCAGATTGCCAGATTTAAAATTAAATGTGTGAAATACAAGAGCTGAAGTAACCCACTATAGAAGATATTCTGTGCAAAGTATGTTATGAAAGATCTTAATTATTTTATGAAAGATCATTGTACAAAAGATGAAAAGAATTAAGGAGGATTAAAAAAAGTAATTGCAACCCTGAGGTTTGCATTCTAAATTCAGTTAAAAATGTTTCATCTTAAGCAAGTGCTATGAGTTCATGTGATTCTCCAAAGGGTCCAGTCTGTAAGGCTTCATAGGAAGCCACAGAATCAATTCTCCCTCATTGTCGACTCTTTGTAAGTTCTTAGTTTTAATGGTTTGTTCAGTAAAATGGGAATACTCTGCAGCTACTCTGTGTTGCTCAAACGCCTTTGTCAGTGATCTTTTTTTTTCTTTCCTTCCTATTTTCCTCCTCTCTTGTTTTTTTGCACAGTGTGCTTTTCACTCCGGCTCTTGTGACATCAGTGGCAAATGTCTGTGAGGAATTGCCTCGGGCCAGTGTGACTTTCAAAGGATAAGACAATTTGTTCCCTTGCCAATGAACAGTTTATTACATTTCTAATTATTGTTATTAGTCTGGCAGGTGGTGCCATGCATGATATTTTTACAACTGCCAAAGAGGCAGGTACTCCTTTCATGAAAAAAATAACCTGAGTAAGATTTAAGGAAAAACCAGGCACTCTGCTGTAGCATGTGTTGGATAATTCTTTGTGCTAACCTGGTGTGTACAACGTCTGGCTATTTTTAAATCTTAAGCTGAAACATCCTGACTCCTGAAAGATTTTGTTGTGAGACCAATTGTAATTAGAGTGTTGTGAGCAACCTGGGTTAGATATGGAGGTTTCTCTCCCTCCCTCTCAAGTTCTTTCCTCTAATCTTTATTACACTACTTGTTGTGTAAATTAAAGACTCGCCATATTTATAAACTCTAACTCAAGAGTTCATGTTAATCACTGCCTAAGAATACTAAATACTTCTTTCCAAATGGAGATCTGAGTTCCTAAATGTAGACACTTTACTTTCTCTGGTCTGTAGGGTTTCATGCAGTCAGATTAAAGAAATAAAAATGGTATAAATGCTATGTGCTAATGCAATGCTATATTAGCCCTCTCAAGCAGCCCAATTCCACCCACTTCTTCCTGTACAGAGCAATTGATAAACCTTTGAGAAGCCTGGTCCAGTGGAAGGTGTCCCTGTCCATGGCTGGGGAGTGGAACAAGAAGTCCTTTCTAACCCAAACCACTTAATGATTCCATGATAAATCATGTCATGCCTTTTGTGTTGTCTTGTGTGAGACAAACATGTTCTTAAAACAGTTTCACATTGATTATTCTGCTCTGGTAAATACTGGATATTTTCATGTCATACTGTTATTAAAAAGAAGTGAGTTAAAAAGGAATAGAGCTTAGAAAGAAATTTGCTTTTCTCACAGCCAGCATGGGGGAATTTAATAGCTCAACTGAAGAAAATTAGGCAGGCCAAAGTCCAGCTAGAGCTTAATCTGGCCACTGCTGTAAAAGACAGTAAAAAATGTTCCTATAAATAGATCAGCAACAGCAAAGGAGAACCTCCATCCTTTATTGTATGTGGAGGGAAGCATAGTGACAATGGATGAGGAAGAAGCTGAGGTCCTTAACACCTTCTTTGTCTCAGTCTTAAATAGTAGGACCAGTGTTCTTGTTGTAATCAGCCCCCTAAACTGGGAAACAGGAATGGAGAGCAGAATAAAGCCCCCATAATCCAGGGGAAAACGGTCAGTGACCTGCTACAGCACTTAGACTGTCCCAAGTCTATGGGGTTAGATGGACCCAGCCAAGGACACTGAGGGAGCTGGTAGAAGTGCTCACCAAACCACTTTCCATCGTTTACCAGCAGCATTTAACTGGAGAGGTCCTGGTTGACTGGAGGTTTGCAAGTCTACAAGAAGGGTCTGACTGGGGATCCAGGGAACTGCAGGTCTGTCAGCCTGATCCCAGTGCCAGGATATATTATGGAACAGATCACTTGGAATGCCATCACGTGGCACACACAGGACAGCCAGGTGATCATATACAGTTGGCACAGGTTCATGAAAGGCAGGTCCTGCCTGACCAACCTGATCTCCTTCTATGACAGGGTGACCCGCTTAGTGGATGAGGGAAAGGCTGTGATGTGTCTACCTGGACTTTAGGAAAGGCTTTGATACCATTTCCCACAGGATTCTCCCGGAGAAACTGGCTACTTGTGGCTTGTTCAGGTGCACTGTTGGCTGGGTAAAAAGCTGGCTGGAGCCCAGGGAATGGTGCTGAGTGGAGTAACACCCATTTGGGATTGATCATCCGTGGTATTTCCCAGGGCTCTGTACTGGGGCCACTCCTGTTTAATGTCTTTATCAATGGTCTGGATGAGGGGATTGAGTGCAGCCTCAGTAAGATTGGATCTCAGGAGATATGTCTTCACTGAAAGGGTCACCAAGCTCAGGGCAGTGATGGAGTCACCATCCCTGGAGGGATTTAAAAGCCATATAGATGCAGCACTTGGGCACATGGTTTAGTGGTGGGCTTGGCAATGCTGAGGTAACAGTTAGACCTGATCATCTTAGAGGTCTTTACCAGCCTAAACAATTGTGTCATTCTATGTTTGGTCTCATATAATCAGCATTGCAATTGCAGCTACCTTGTTCTCTTACCCATGTGGCTGCTGTCTTAACTAACATCAAGCATCTTTTTCCATCATCCTTATGATACAAAGAAATGTATTCCTATGAAAAAAAAAATTATTCTTTTTATATACACCCCTCTTTTCTTCTTCTCCATTTGCCTAGGAATATCAAACAATTGTATTCAGGAGAACATAACACACAGACTTGTTATGGTTAATGCAAATGGATTTTACTGTATTATACTTCAATTTGAGGAGCTCTGTCCCCTACCTGGTTGGGATTTGACACAGCTGCATTATGACAGGACAAATTTCCTTAATGCCACATTTATGTCCCATAAAAATGGGATGTAAACTGGCGGCAACAAGAAATTAGATGCTGTGTCCTGTAAGGAAAATGAATTGATACAACCATTCTGTACAAGATTTACTGTTTTTGTTAACTGCAGCTGTGCTAGGATGGGCTCAGGATTTGGCTGACTTGTGTATGCACCCGCCAGGGCTCCAGGTAAGAACGGATCTTGCTGGAGCAGAGAGCATGGGCATGTTTTGGAGTCATTCCCTGCAGGGGCTGTTCAGCAGGTACAGTAGGCCAACAGTGGCACTGAGTCAAAATAGTGGCTAGAAAGATATTACAGACCTGACTGCACCTGGTGCAGAGGAAAATAAAGATGTCAGTCCCCTCCCTTTCCCCATCACTTGTCTCATATTTCTGAGATACAGGTGTGTGGTTACTGTGTAAATAGACCAAAGATTTTTCTTCTAGGTTAATAAGCTGCATGTTGTTTTTTTTCTTATAGTATCTCTGCCAAAATATAGAAATGTACAGTATGAACTCCTGCACTTCCACACTCTCTGTATTCACTGTGGACAAAGTTTTTGGAGCCAGGATGGCACTTGGAAATGGGGCAGAAAGACCTCCATTCCTAGAGCTGTGATGCAATCAGATCCTGCCCCTTTCTGGCAGCTCTACTTCAGTCTTTTCTAAACATATTTCAGAAATTTATTTTTGTCTTGTCCATACACCATGTATTCTACCAACTGTTAGAGCATCTTAAAAAAAAAGTCTTCTACCTTCATCCATAAGTCTCTAAAAGTCATCAAAGCCAATTCTGATGATGTTACTATCTTGCAGGTAACTTGGATGATGAAGCTGCAACACTAAAGGAATTACAAAGCTTATTTCAGATTGGCTAGGTAGTATCTTCTGAGACTACTATTTCTAGGGAACCAGTTTTAGCTCTCAATGCTACACCACCACTTGCCTAGGTCTAAGGGGAAAAGCAAAAGCACAGGTGTGAGGAAGCTCACATTGTACAAACTGTGCTATCTGCAATGCAGACAAGTGATTTATGATTGCATGTTTCATGTAGCAGGAATGGTATTGCCAGAGGTAAGAACAAGGAGGAAAATTCAGACTCCCTTCAGGTGACAGACATCTCAAAGAGGATCCTTTTTCAGTTTTCTGGCAAGTCTCATCAGGAGAGTCCTAGAGCAAAAAGGGAAATGTGACTTTCCCTTTGCAGGTACAACTGCCCCAGATTAACAGTAAGATTCCCTCTAAAATCCCCTTGATGAGCAACTTGGAAAACTGGTGCCATAACAGTTAACTATAACAACATTGTATTCCCCTTCTCCACATACCTTGCTCATCTCACATTGTGCAATTCCATATTAATATAGACATTAGTTTCATGGACAACTCTGACCCGTTCTTCTTTTGCTTTATAGAAAGAAATAACAAGCTCTGCAATCAGAATTACTGAAATTGGGTGTCTACAGCTTTCCATTCTCCTCTAAAGAAGAGAATTGGGAAAACTTGAAATTGTTCTGCTTCTCATGGACTGGACAGGGATCAAAGGAAGTGAGGAAATTCCTGCAGTGCTGCTAGGTTGGCAGGACAGCCTCAATACTAACCTGAGGTCAGCTGAATGGTATAAACTTCAAGCAGATTAAATTTTTGATGTTTTAGTTGATTATAGTTAATATTTCAAGTGCAGTGCCAGCTAAAAGTAGTCATGATTAATGCTTTATCACAGATACCTTGCACAGGCATCTGAGCCTTGAAGCAGTTGCATCTGGTCTGATTTAAATAATTCATAACAATATATGAAAGTTCAAACCTTGGACAAGGATTGAAGCTTTGAATTGACCATTCTGTTCCTTCTCTATTCTCAAAATAGTCTGTACTTTTAGGTGGGGGTGAGGGGGGTTCCTTTTGAAGATATTAATCAATTTTATTAATTTTTCTACTCTGCTGCCCTGTGCCCTTTGAAAAGTGCTCCCTTGTTCCATTCCTTCCCCCATAGCTATTTAATGGAGTTTTCCAAGGAAGATCAACACAAGTCGAGGTGCTTGGCCTGGATTTGAGGATCCTAGACATGTCCTGGTGCAGTGTCTGCAGCCACTAGATGACATGTACTGAGTGAACCTGCACCTCCTGGATGGCACCTGGATGGTTTCAGTCTGTTAGTATGATTAAAGGATAACTAATATTAAATGTTTCCTTAACAGGAGAAAATCCACAGCATTGACAGTAGTGATTAAGTTCTATTAAACAGTTGTTAGTTTGGACACCAGGTGATTAGTATGTTCAAACCACTTCATTTCCAGACTTTGGCACCTTGGTCATTACTAACTCCAACCATAAAGTTCAGTGAATCAAGCTGTAAATAGTTTTATTGGTCCCATGTTGGAAAAAAAATGAGGGTTGTGAAATTCCTGAGTGATTTCAAGTCATGTATTTCTTAAGTCCTTGTGTTTCTGTTTACTATTCTTTAGTTATTCACCATTGTAAAAAGTTTAAATTCTCCTTCTGCCTTTGAAAACACTAAACCCAATGTACTAATTAGGAGCAAAGGGTTGTATTCCTAGAATAAAATAAGCCAAATGGAAAGAGTTGGAGTTTTGCACTAAGATTCACACCGCTGCCAACATGACATAGTTATCCAAGGAAGGAATTTCCTCCAAGGAAAAAACTGAAACTGCTCTTACAGCCCCTGGAGAAACATCCATAGTTACATACATGCTGCTGACTGTTGAATAAAACACAGAACTTTGTGTTTCTATTGGTTTGTATTTGGTTTTCTGAAAATAATTTTCAACTTTTTGAGGACTATTTTGTGTCCATTTTATTATAAGGTGTCCTTCAAAGTAGATTTTATTGACTTATTTTTAATGGAAGCTTAGGAATTAAATTGTAAGTTCTGGACACATTTCAAGGTGTCAGTGCTAAACAGCAAGGCTTCCTTAAAGTTCATTTTAATACATTTTAAGTGACTGGGAGCCAAATTTTTGGTTTCTCCAAACCAATTGGAGGAGTAGAAAGACATGCTGGATTTATCCTGGTTTGGCTTTCAAATTGCTATGTGTCCTGTTAAGTCTGCTTATGATTTCAGTGCCCCTTGCATCACTTACATGCCACTTTACAAACTGCTGCCGAGGTGTTTATGATGAAGTGCCTTTCTCAAATGCAAGCGATTTTCATTAGCCTGCTTAAATCTCATCTGGTTTTATGGTGTGGTCATAGAAAAGTGTGTGTTTACCAGGGTAAGTCCTTCATAGTCTCTTTGGTGTACATGTATGTGCCTGTAGAACTTGTGTGTGTGCTCGTGTGCCTGGGCAAGGCAAGGCAAGACAGCACCATAACTCCAGGGAGAATGGAGGAGGTGACTGCGAGTCACCCACTTACTCACTGGAATATACTGTGGGAAACCTGTATTTTGTGGTTTTGTAGAGCACTTGCTTCTTAGACTAGGCAGGCAAAAAGGCAGACATCCCCTTCTCATTACCAAATTTATCACTCACAACTCCTATGTAAGACAAACTTAGTGTCAACTCCGAAACGAAGAACTGCGTTGGAAATCACTCCTAAGTACAGCAGGTGCTGAGCTGGCAGTTTCACAGCAGATTGTGAAATTTGATCACACAATGGGAAATGGAGCCACTCCTTGAGGGCAATATCTGGAAACATAATGGGGAACCACCCTTCAGAGGTGATCTGGGTAATAATGGGGCTTAGAAACACTTTCTACCTGCTTTGCTTAGAAAATTATGAAAATTTTTAATAGTGTTACTGGTTTTTGCACAAGCACACTATATTTAGCTGTACCTCCATTGGTCCTGAGCTCAGACACACCCAAGGCAATAAACTGCCCAGTGCCACCATCACTTCAAGGTGGAAACTGGTAATGAAATTTGCAGTTCTCTTTACGTCCTGGTGTTATTGTTGGCCCTTCCCTTCTCCTTCCCCTTCCCCCCATATTTTTCTGGAAGTTGGGCATTTGTACACCCCTTGAGTAACTTTCACTGCAGATATTCTCTGATGGCTCTCTAACATTTATGCACTCATCCATACTAATGAACATGGAACACCCAGCGCTAATGGGTTGGCCCCATGACACTGTGCTACTTGATGTCTCTCTTCTTTCTTCTTGAGATTGGCATAAAGATTGCACCTGTGCTCCTGCAGGTACTTACACACACCACAGCCTCTGAATAATGTAGACTAATAGAAAAGACTTCAAAGAATCATAACACAGTTTTAAAGGGCTGGAAAGAGAGGCTGATGGGGTATGTTATAAGAATTCCACCTTTCCTGCTTAGCTAAGCAGTAATTTAGAAGGACATGTAAACTCTATGTGAGTATTTCAAAGAAAACAAAAAGCAAACAAAAGCTGTGCACACTGCCTTGGTGCTGCAGACAAAGAGAGAAGAAGGGAGAGGCTCACAACAAATCATCTGCTTGAGTTTGTCATTTTTAGGTCCTCAGATACAGGGTGAGGAGGGTAATGAAAATATTTAGAGAGATTTGGATGTGATTTGGTAGAGGTAAATGCCAAGGGAAAGAAGAGTGGTTTAGCAGTGTCCTGAACAAGTCATTATGTGATTGAAATCAATTACCCAGGAGCTCATTAGCAATAGAGAATAAATACCTTTCCTTCTTGTGCTGTGGATATTCTATTGGATGCCTATCACATATCAAATCAAGACTCTCTGTTAAAGCCACTGTAGGGTTACTACCAGGCTGTTCTTCCCAAGACAGAGATTTCCCAGAGCAACTGGCCAATAAAACCATCAGTGCAGAGGGATCAGTGACCAACAGGCACCAGAATTGTCTGGTGAGATGGAACTGGAGATAAACTACTGCAGGTCAGAGAATTCTGACATTTTATAAGACAAATGTGCACTGCACACTGTCTTTGTCTCCCAATAAATATGATAGAGAAAGAAAGATTTTGAAGAGCACATACTATTTTAGAGTGAAATTCCCTTATGCTCACTCTCATGGAGCCAGAATGGCAATATCACCAGAGTGGGATTTCAGAAATGCAACATACTTTGTGAAAAATTTAGGCAGGCAACAACAGAAGAAAGATTTCAGTGCAGATCTCAGGGGCATGTGTTGAATAACGGCTCTGTCTGAACCCAACCTCAGTTATGATACTAAGAGATTGTTTTATCAAAGCATCTTTGGATATTCCAATGTCTCTGTCAGCTTGGTTGTTAGGATTTTGTGTGCTACTGAAAGTCAGTTCTAGCAGAATAGGGATTAAATATTTAACAGTATTACGGGCTTTTTAAAAGGAAAATCTTGGGTTTGACATTCCAAGAAAATTGGTCTCTTAATAATAATAAAGTATTTACCACTTTAAAGATAAGAGAAAAATCAATTATGCTAATTTCTCTGACTACTTAAAGATATTTTAAATAAGCAAACACACAAGCAGTTGATACATAGAAGACATAAGCGATAATGTATAATTAAAATATTCTCCAGAACACAGGAGTGCATTAAAAAAAATCTTTAATTCAATCATATATATTTTAGGACACAGAGATTCTCTCTTCCTCAAGAGAATATTGCAGTCTTATTGTGTCCTTGAAGGCTGTAATCTGACATAAATAACAATGGGGCAGATGTTCTGGGAAAAAAAATAGTCTTTTACATTCATAACAAGAGGACTTCAAATAAATACATTTCAAAAATAGGAGGAGTTGACAGTGATTTGTCTGTAATGCTGCCAATGCCCATAGAGTATATAACAATCATGTACAGTTTGAACATATACACATATACAGGTGAATAGTCATGTTAGTTGTGACAATACACTGATCTATGCATGAAATCAGAAATACAAAGTCTTTCTCCTTCCTTTTATACATATATATATACACACACACCTCTCTTCTTTCTTGCTGCAGATTAGAAACTTTACAGGTGGAGTGGAAAGGCACTTGGGGAAAATACCCTTGCAGAGACAAAACATCTAAAGGTTCCTGGGAAGGCTGAAAAGTCAAAGGTTGTCTTGTCTTACTGCTGGGGTGACAAAATTTCCAGCTAAACAGCACAGTTGTGCAATTTTATTGCTGTTATCAAGAGGTGGCTGGTCCTTTTCCAGAGAAGAGGCCTGTCTCTTAACCACTGCGTTGGCAAAACTAGATGATAGTCCTCCTCTCATTGCAGCTCTAACAGAAACAGTCATTGATTCCTTTGTATCTCCACGTTATTAACACGTGCCTGTCCTGTTTGCCCAAGATGGCAAAGTTTGCAGTTGGAACAAAGATGAAGCCCAGGTATTGATGGCGAGAGTTATTGTCAGGACTCCCAGAATGTTGAGTACCAATCCAGCTTTGGCCTAGAATTAGAAAAAAAGAATAGTTAGTTCAGCTGAATACGTTTTTCCTCCCTTGCTGGTTAGGATTTTTTGTATGGTTAGATTTTTCTCTTTGGCCTTCTTTCACAACTCCATCAAATTACATTTAAGCTGGTTTTCTTCAAAAATATAATTTGTATTTGAGGGAAATGAGTTTCCATTGGATAAAACTCCTTAACTAGAAGTCCTGAATTCCTTAATCCACTTATGTAGGACTTTCTCTTCTGACCTGGCATTTATGTCTAATGCTACTTTGGATTTCTTCTTGGATCAATTCTAAGTTAGAAAAGTTATCAAGGGACAAGGCATCTCTGTCCTTCTTTAATGTAGTGATTTCTCAGAGCATCAGGGCAGTCCAGTGAGATGTACCAGGCTGTTCCCTATCCCTGCAGAAGGACTGTCCAAATAACAGGGCTCTTTGACACCTCTGTGTTCTACATTTGGGCTGTTCAAGCAGTTAGACAATGCCATTTCTAATTGGCAGATCTTATTGGAAGAGCTTTAAGAGGCCTTGGCTGTCCTTTAAAAGATCAATATCACTTTTATAAGGTTCTGAGTATATATTAGAGACAGTGTGACCCCTTACTAATGCACACACGTCTCCTTTCCGTTTGACATAAGCTGAGCACAGTGAGTTTTCTAACACTCTTCCAAGAAGACCCAACATTATAAAAGGGAAAGATCAAACCTAGAGGTGAAAATTCTGGAAAGAACGTGGTTTTCCTCACCATATCAATAACCTTGAGCTGTCCATATGAGAAGACAATGGCATTGGGAGGAGTGGCCACCGGGAGCATGAATGCCAGCGATGCAGAAAGTGTGCAGGGCAGCATGACATAGAGTGGGTTGAGGCAAATTGCTTCAGCCTGTGCAGGAAGGGAGAGCAAAGACACATGAAAATGACACACAAAAATGCATAGAAATCTTTTGGCAGCAAACTGATTGTATTTGTCCATGTCAATAACCTCATTTCTCCCAAACACTGCAGCCACTCATATTTTGGTGCTGCTTTAGACCCTTCTAGTCAATGTCTTTATGCAGCAAATGCAATAATTGATCATGGCTTTGTGTTCCTGTTGCTGCAGTATAAATGGATAACAATGGTTGTATTCAACTCTAAACCCTGGAGAAAAATGTGAACTTGCTTCAAATTGGTTGAGGACAAAATTAAATTATCAGAGGAGAAAGGGCATGAAGGTGAATGGGTCAGTTTAGGGGTTTTCTGGAGTCTGTGGCCTATGTAAAAAGATTTTGGAGGAGTTTATTCCAGTTTCTCTCTGGAACCAGCTTTTCATGCTGCAGAACTATATTTAACCCAGCAACAGGAATCTCCTGTGGAAATATAAAAAGTCTGAACTAGGTCATGCTATCACCTTCAGAGACTTCTGGAAGGCCAGTGGTCAGAGTGAAATGCAGTAATGGAATGTCGCAGGGAAGCAAATGCTGCTGCTGTTGCTGTCTCCATGCAGAACAAATTGGAAAAAACAAGTACAGCTGGCAGTGACCTCATGGAGTTGTTTAAGCCAGAAGGCAAAGTCTAATATGCCAATGAATTTAATCCCTTTACTTTTCACCAGCAATGATTTTAGAAGGGTTAAACTAAACCCAGTGTATGTTTTAAGTCTTGTATCCCTGATTGGATGCACAAACCAGTGCTTGGCTTTGTCTGACACCTAGTTTTGATAATGGAGCAGACGTAGGCTTGGAGAAGAGTTGAAAACTGTTCTTATAAGAATGTTTTGGGATGCTAGAACTTACCATTGAAGCCAGAATAGGGAGAAAGAGGGTGGTAGTGGCCACGTTGCTGGTGCACTCAGTGAAGGTGGCAACAAGGAGACACAACACGAAAGCAATGGCTGGGTGAGGGATTTCCTGCAGAGGAGTCAGTTGGCTACCTAACCATGAAGACAGACCAGATTTCTGTAACAGAGGAAAGAGGACTGTCAGGGCAGTAGGCTGAAGAAGAAATAACCACATTGCAGACCAGTTACAGTTCTTATGTCAATTTTACCTTCCCTCCTCATAGCAGTTCTCATACAAACTGCTCTCTGTAGAAAAACATGTAAGAGATAATGTTCTTTTTTATTTAATCTGTTTAGAAGGTTAAATAAAAATAAACATGTTTTCCCTTCCAAAGAATTTGAAAGAAGAAGATACTGTGTTTATAGGCCTTATTGATAGCAAATAGTTATTTCTCTGTTCAGATCATTAGTTGCACATCATCAATATTTAGGGCGCCTTTTAATGTAAACAAAGATCTTTGAAATAATTTTCTGAAATATTTCCATATATCTTAGCAGATATTCTAGTGATTTAATGTAGCTGAGGAAAGCCACATTTAACGCTCCCAGTGTGCCCCCTTGTGTCCTGGGACAGCGTGAAGAGCCAGGTAGAAAACGCCCAGGAAGACACAAATCACAGGTGTTACCTCACTGCCTTTGGCTAAGGCAAAGCCACCTCCCAGCAGAAACACGATGTTCCATGGCATTTTCTGGTGAACTACTTTCCAGTCCAGAAGAGGTGGAGGTGCTCGGAATTTTGACCTGCCACCTGAAATCCCAAAAGATTTTGTAAGCCATGTTACATTCTCCAAAGAAAGGAGGACTTCTTGGTGGGAGGTGAGTTTAGTCTGAGCATCAGGAAACCCTTCTGACAGTGAGATCTAGAATTATCTCCTGAAGCTAATGTTAACAGCCTCATCAACAAAGGTTTTAAAACTTGACTTGCAAAACTGTTGAATGAATGATCTGTAGCTGCTTCCAAAAGCACAGCAGAATGCAGGGAATGGTGAGTCTTTGCTGAAGACTCCAACCTCAGAAGATTTTGCATATGTATGCTAGAGGCAGGATCACTGCTGGAGTAAAAACTTCCTACTTAGTTAAATTATGAGAAACAGAACTTTTTTTGGGATTTGTGCCTTGCCTAACCTAAACATAAAGCTGTAGCTATGCAGAGAGAGCAGTTTGAAATCTTATTTAATATTTGAAATGTTGTAAACCTTCCCGTGCACCTATTCTGACTGTTGATTTTTGATGCTTCAGTAAACTCACCTGTTTGTTCTCTGCTACTGTTGGAAAACCCAGAAGGGATGATGAACAACAAAATTGAAAAGAAAATGGCCACTGTAGCATCAGTGACATAGCTGCAATAGACCAGTCAGATATTTAGTGTTTTCATTTTGATAAAATCCAGCCTAATTCATTTTATTCAAAGTGAAGATAAGGAGTGGTAGTACCTTTCACCATTTTTGTTGAAAAGAACTGTTGCCCAGCCTGGCATGAACCCGGGTTCTCTTGTAAACCAGAGCACTACCAGGAGTGCAAAGAGGACCAAAACTGCTATTTCTGGAAATTTCATTCTGCCCATTTTCCTGCTCTCTTCCTTGATGACAGCATAGGCCTTTTCCTCCTTAGCCTTGGCAGAGGGACTTGCAGCACAACCAAAATTCTTCTTAAAACTAGAAGAAAATAGACAAGAAATATCACAGGAATTTGCCAGATATCCTCAGAGTTAAGAATTCAAATTTTATACTCCATCATCATGTCTTTTAGATATATGAATATTGAAATTAAATGTATTATAATTATAGCATCAGCAGTCAAGATGTTTAGTAACATTGTAGCATGGCTTGCCAAGATGATTAGAAAGAAGTTTTCTGCCCCTAAAACCTCATGATTTAAATATAAAAAATTCGTGCCATCTGAGCATATGGGGGAAAAATTATAGAATCACAGACTGGTTTGGGTTGGAAGGGATCTTAAAGACCATCTCATTCCAACTCCCTGCCATGGGCAGGGACACCTTCCACTAGACCAGGAAAATATTAGTGTGATTGACAAGACTATATGATCACTAGGAAGTAAAGAATTGTCAAGCTTTTTAAAATGACAGAAAACGAGAACTTTAAAGGAGGAATTTGAAGATGGAAGTACCATTTCTGGTAACTCTTTCCATGGAAAATATAAATGCATAATGTATAATATAAATGTGATAGGCTAAGTATTAAACAGGTATGGAATGCAAGCTGTTTATGTGGGGTGATTAGCATTGGAGCCAGCACAATACTAAAACACAGGTCTGAAACAACTCTTGTCACAAAGGCATTTACCAGCTCTATGTAGAAATCAATTTCCTGGTTTGAAGCACCAGAAATCTCTTAGGACATGACAGCACTGCCACAGAACAGGTTATGTGCTGTCAGAAATTCCTATTTTCATCTATAGAGTATATTTAGCTGGGAATTGATCAGATTCCTCAGAGAAAAGGTTGCAGAAATTTAACAGACACCGAGTGTGTTGTTCTACTTGTCTCTGTTGTACGTGTGGAATTTACCACTTGTGTGACTTTCTTCATCAATAAAAGGATCACTTGTCTTGCAGGGGTGCAATGAGTCCTTGATCACAGGCCTATCAGCTGGATTGCAGAAGGTGAAGGGTACTCACTTAAAGCCCAAGTACAGTATCTGTAGCCAAATCCATGCCAAAAGCAGTAACACAATCATGGTGGGGAAGGCAAAGGAGAACCAGGAGGCAAAGTTGATGACACCACCATTGTGAGGAAAGAGCCTGTAAAATGCAGGTGGCTGTTAGCATCCAAAATTCCACGTTCTCTTCTGTATTTACTTAATGAATCAGAAAAAGGGAGGTACTTTGAGGCCCGTTAAGGAAGAGGAGCTCGCTTTTTGGCAGAGTTACCAAATTTTCCTTCTCTGTGCTGCCTGGAAGTCAGCTGTACAGAATGATGCAGTTCAGTGGATATGGAATCGCACATTCAACCAGACTTACTCATTAACTTGTCCTTGCAGTACCAGATTTGGTGTTGTCCCAGTCAGAGTTGCAATCCCTCCAATACTGGCTGAGTAACAAATAGCAAGAGACATTCCTTTGTTGAGTTTCTTGTGACTCATCTCTAGATCTTCACTTGTCTTTCTGTCTTCCTCGACTGTCAGGACATGACTACCACCTAGATCCCAAGGAACAAAAGAGATGCAGAAGCTTAGTTGGACAGGAATAGATATTGTGCCTGTACAGCTCAGTGTTTCAGGGCTGGGACACAATGGACTCAAAGCTGAAGAAATCACATTTCCTCATTTTGAGGCTGGCACTGTTAATCCTTTGATCTTCTGCCCATACTGCTGACACTTCTTGGTGAACTAGGGAGATGTCTGAACTGCATGTGGAAGGGAGAGAGGTAAAAATTCAGGGGATTGCAACAGGGAACTGGTTCTGCACCAGCACCTAACTGCTGGCACCGAGATGTATCTTCAAAAAGGCTGGAGTTCTCTTAAAGATGAGGAGAGGGCAAGACAGCTGGTAAAGAGATATTGTTGCTTGTTCTGTAGCTTTGGATTAGAAAGATCATTTTAATCCCTAACGTTCTGGTTTGAAATAGGCCACGAGTTTTCTCTTGGGAATTCCATATTATCTGACAAGTTACACAGTAGACAATAATTGAACTAACATAAATATACAGGGAAATATCAAGCCTAATGAAAGGTCTTCAGCTAATTGAGAATTTTTTCTTTTTGTTGGTTTATTTATTAGTTATCATGTCTTCATATTTTTGATTGATTTCTAACTTAAGTCAGTAGAACTTACTGTGGTTTTGTTCATGGAAAACCATCAGTTTTCTCATCTCAGTGGTGTGAGATGCAGTCTGGATGCTTTAGGTATGATCTTTTACAATTTGCTAACAACACTTGTGACACTGAAGAAAGGATCAGGTCATCCTCCATCACTGTGAGGACTACCCATAACCCACTCACCTTCTTCCTTTATTTCTTTGGAGTCAACAGGTGTGGGTGACTCTTCCTGAAGCTCAAAGGCTTTGTTATCATTTTCAGATGCTTGTTCAGCAGCACTGGCCTCCAATTCTGATTTGTGCAACTGGTCCAGCACTGCTTGTGCAATGGGGACCATCATGGCAGTGGTGGCTGTGTTACTGATCCACATGGACAGGAAGGCAGTCACAATCATGAAACCCATGAAAAGTCTGAAATGAGAAGGTTTGGAAAAGATCTCAGCACTGGAACACCCTATTTTTCTTGCAAAGATTCAATTCCAAATGCTGGGTTTGGAAAATGCTCACCAACTCCCACTCAGCACTTCCTCTTACTCTGATCTACTTTGTGAATGACACGATGAGATTTAACATTAATTTTTCTTTTTGCAATTTCCACCAATTTTTTTACATTCTTATGACTAGGAAAGTGGAAGCTGGTAGCTTGGAGCACACAGTTTATCTAGTCAGATCCTGCTTATTCTGCATGTTTCTGAGAAAGACACCCCAGCTCAATAACATATATTAATGTATTATAGTATATTTTGAAGAGGAATCGCAAGCTGAATTTGATCCCAAATGGCAATCAGTTTAAGCCATAAGGAAGATGATCTCTGTTTTTTTGTAATTTTCTCCCACCTCTATAATTTAAGACTCTCTTCTTACTCATCTAAAATTCTAATCCTCGTTTCAGTATTACTATGTTATTTGTCTCAAAATTATTCTTTAGATGAGATGTAGATTATATATGAGATGAAAAGGAGTTTATCTTGTATGCATTTTTATTCTATTGCTTTGTAATTTCCTTCTGTATTCCCTCTTCTTATGAGCTAAGACAGATTAGATAGGGTGATGTAGCCTAGGCATAGCTTAGAGTTCTAGTCTGGAAAATGTTTGTTGTTTTCAAAACAAGCATCCTCATATTTTCTCTTCTCTTTGCAGTCAGTTCAGCAGCCAGAGAGTCCACGTTTTCTGTGTTTCAGCTGGGGTCTTTCCTGACTGAAGCTGTGCTCCTAGCCAAGCCTAACAGTTAGCACCCTTGTCTTTGCAGCATTGACTCTCTTGTTGCTATTTCTCCATCTAAAGCCATCTGGGATGCAGAAGAAGAAGCACTAGGTCTGTAACACGTCAAAGGACCCCCATTTGCAAGGTTTGCTCAGGCACTATAGACAGTAGAAAAGAATTTGTAGGGTATGATTTGCAGATTCACATAGAAGACAGGACCTAAAGCCATAAAATCCTTTATCCCACAGCATTTTCATGCCTGTTACTCACAGGGCTGGCCTGACACCAGTGAGGCGCAAGACACACAGAGCCACACGCTTGTGAACGTTCCAGTTCTCAATGGCAATGGCCATCAGCAGTCCCCCGATGAAAAGCATATTGGTGTCCTTTAAATATTCCTGACACACCTGTTGTGTGGGACAAGGGAGAGGAAATAGTTACAAGAAGCCAAAAAAGAAGGCATTTTTTGAGGGAGGTTGTTCCCAAGACAGCAGCACGGAGTAACTATGGGTTGCACCTGAACAGTGAATTGGCTTTGATTTCAGATTAGGAGCTCCACCCAGAGCTCACTCTGGGCTGGTGCAAGTTCTATTCCATGGAGAAAACAGCCAATTCTCTAGGTAACAACAGTGCAATAATAATAATAATAGTAGTAGTAGTAGTAGTAATAACAACAGACCGTAAATGTAAATGTAAATGTAAATGTAAATGTAAATGTAAATGTAAATATAAATATAAATATAAATATAAATATAAATATAAATATAAATATTTCTGGGAAATAATCCCAGACTAAGAGAAGCTGACCAATTAATACATAGGCCAACTTGTATGGAGTAAGATCTCTTACTGTTGTTGAATCCATGATATTCATTAGTGGGAACAGCAGAACGGGCAGGAGAGCTGTGACAGCCAATGGCAGGGCTTCTGTGCACCAGAAAAGTGCCATCACAATGATGACATAACCACATTCGGCTTCCTGGCAGGGGAAAGGACACACAATCAGAACATACTGTACATGGCACTCGGGCTTCCAGAAGGCAAAGGCCCATTATTACATTTGTTGCCTGATAAAGGGAATAGAGAAAAGGGTATTTCCTGTCCTCCTCCTCTCCCGTCTGTCCTCTGACCCATGCAGGTCCTAATCAAATGACAAACTGTTCAACAACGTTATCAGAACTCTGAGCAGAAGATGAGGCTTCCAGCAGGAGAAAAAATAGTAACTTAGGAAAAGAAACAAATGGATGACTTTGAACCTTTCATGATAAGGGATTGGCAGGTGCAGCACAGGATCCTTGATTGTGCTGATAGTGTTATATTCTGTATTTATGTCCTTGAGTTGCAGAAATAGTTACTGATGCAGTCAAGGCTTCTTGACCTTTTTCTCCACGTGTTCCAGGATATGGCACAGGTGAACCCCAACTAATTTCAACAGCCTAGATTCCTTGTACTGTAAATGCTTCTATAATTTTTCATTGGATTTTTACCTTAGTAGAGGCTTTGAAAGGCTCACTGATGGACTGGTCACAGTTCATTTCCGCTTTCACTAACTTTGTCTTTCTTGTTTGATGGAAGTATGACCCCCTCATTTCATGTTATTCTTTTTTCTGAGAAAACATTGATTTTGTTCTGCTTTGGACAACCACTACAAATTCTATACAAAAACCTCTAAGTCAGTCCCTATACACTGAAAAGATTCAGAATTCCTTGTCAGAATTACAGATTTTCATATGGCTGGGCTGAGGAAGAAAGCAAGAAGAAGTAATATTGCAGGTTTTGGTGTCTTCTCCATTTTGCAACTCATGCAATAATGGGTAACAGCAAATCCAAAGGGAGCAAAATGTGTTTGTTTGGTCTTGGATAAAAGACATTCACTAAAATATACTGAACAGTATGAATGGAATTGTACTGATGCTTATTGAGGTTGGTTTACAGAGGATTAAACCAAGAAACTGGAATAACGGCTGGTAGGATTTAGTGATGCTTTAGAACATGCTCAGGACTTCTGGACATGGTGGGGTAGTTACAGAGCTTGTGAAGGGGATGAAGAGGGATCTGAGTAGACTGGAAGAAATAAGAATATGGTGGATCTAGGTGGTGAATTACCAAAGCAGCCAGTTTGGAGGAGCAAATCTGAAAGAGATTCATGAAGAGATGAAAATATGCCTTTTTGAGCCTTATTTTTGAATGAGAGCAGTAAGAACCTTAATTATCCATCCCATCAAGCACTGAAAATTTTTCATTTTGATCATCCTGTTTATCTATGTTTGTTATTAAAAGACACTGGTGGGTGCCTTTTGAAAGACCCTAGCAGGGTTTTGAGACATGTATCATAGGCACAGTGTTATTGTCTTCCATCCTGCTGTGAACAGGCTCTCAATAACAGTGGGGGAAAGCCTCTTTGCAAAGTTCTGTAAGAACATTCATCTGTCTTTAAGCAAAATTTTTAGCATAGTTTGCTCTCAATTATAATAGTTTGGTGTCCAATGCTATGTCACTATTGGGCAGGTTAATAGCTCAACAGAATAGAAAAATGTGAAATTCCATCCCATGAGCTGCCTGCCCACACTGCTGCATGTGGAGGTACCAGCTTTTCCTGCTCAGCAGTGCCACAGTGCACAATTCTAACCCAAATAATCTTCTTTCAGATTGGAAAGTAAAAAGTCCAGGATATTTTAAATTCTTGTGTTGTTAGAAACCACACTGAAACCAGAGAGAGTAATTTGCAAACAGGAACTGAGCAAAGACTGCCAAATCATTCCACAGGTAACACCAAAGATTTATTGTATGTAGCAATGCCTCCAGTAAGTGAGCTTGAACTCCTGGCCTCAGGACAAAAAAACAAAATCTCTCTCAGAACTTTTTCTGTTTTTCTTATTAGTAAGTTCTTAAGTGATAATTCAAGCTATTGTATTTGCACAGTGAGGGAAAAAAAGGCCACACCTAATCAGTTACCACATCATCCATCCAGTGCCACTCCATCATTCATGCTCACGATCCTCTGGTCAGAGATCCAAAGTCACTGATAACACTCAGAAACAGAGCTATGAGGAAGAAAGAGCTTTGGGACAGGCAGAGAAGAGTAGTTAGTGAAGTGGAGAATGAAGCTTGGAGAAGGAGACTATAACTTGGGAGTCAGAAGGGATCAAGAGACAGGCACAGGTAGAGACCAGAGCTATGACTTGAAGACCAAAGAGCAGCAACAGAAAAGGTAGATTGGGATGAGTTATTTCATGATACTGAGGCTGTAATAAGAGATCTGAAGGCTAGGGATTAGATCTTTCTGCATGAAGAGATTAGGAGTAAGAGAAACACCAGAGTGAAGAAGCAGCAGAAGGCTGGCAGGCTGCTGGCTTACAGTGCTCTGTTTAAATGATCAATGATCAATGTCCCAGATCAGTGATCAAAATGATTCATGTCCCAGAAATACCTGCCCCACTACTACCGCTCCTTGTAGTTAACTTTTTCTGAAGGAAACCTAAGCAAGATGTCTTCAAAACTTGGCATTTGAAATTTAAAATCCTTGTTTGGGAAGATTCTGACAGAAATATGCTAAACCAAGAGTGAAGAACATATTATTTTTCCTTATGTATCAGAATGCCTTGCCCATTTGAGCAACAAAAATGCCTCTTCTACGCAGTTAACGACAACTAGGGTAAAAGAAAAGTAAAAGAAGGCATTGAATGGATACTGTTAGAAAATCAGAAAGAGGTTTAAAATTGAGCCTTAGATTGCAACTTAGATTTGCATGTATAATCTTCAGCATAGAAAGTCCTTTGCTAAATCAGTCAGATGAAAAGCAGAAGTCACAAAATCACATGTCACTGAGTGTTCTTCTAGAAGATGCAATCACAGAGATCTACTAATTCACCATTGCTTTTATATTGCCCACAAAATCCATACAGGTCTGCTCAGAAAAAAAGAAGCAGATCTTCAAACAATAAATTGACGCCCTCTGAGAAAGAATCTGTATGTTCTCTTCACTCTTTCACTTAGAAGAAGCAGCTCTGGGATGTGGAGATTTGGCTTCTAAATTGAATTAAAAACATTCTTACCTTGGAGGGCACAGCCAGAGGCAGAGCAAGAGAAATGAGGGGTACTAAGATTATGATGAGGTATTTCCTGCAGGCCAGGAGTGCCTGGAAGAAGCGACCCATGGTGCTGGAGCTAGCCCAGTGCTGAAAGGCCTGTGATCTGCTGCTGGAGTTTATATAAACACCGGGGAATATTAACCATTGACCTCAGGAGATTGGGTGTTGTTTTTGGAACTGTAATTGGAGAAAGAAGGAGGAGAACAAAGAAGGGAGGGGACAGCAAAAGAGTGTCAGACCAGGAACTTTCTCAAGACAATCTTCCTGAAAGGAAGATTTAGGAAATCTAGGACAGAATTAGCTCCTTGTAGACCAAGTAAGTTTATTAAAAGCATCCTGAAATAACCTATGTTTTTTAAAAACATATTAGCATCTTGGTCCTTAGTAATGCCTTCTTTGAATAGGTACTGTTATTTCTCCTATAAAAAAGAGAAACTGCTCCCTCCAAAATAAGTTGAAAATAGTTCTAAAAATATGTAGAACACTGAAAACCACATCTGTATCTGTAATATCCAAATATAAAGATCAGAAACATCAATGCAAAATGTTATATAAACATTGTGTTTGCAGAGAAATTCACTTTGGGTAGCAAGATCCACTGGGCAGAGCTCCTGTCACCAGGCTCCTGCCACATCAAGTCCTCACCCAGAAAGGGAATGACAGTCCTTATCTTAGATCTTAGTGGAGTGGGAAAAACTTGGCTACAGGACATCACTTTGCACATCCCTCAGCTAATGGTGATAACATTTCCATTTTATTGGTATAAACTGTCTTGGTGCTGTTTACAGTTTACTCAAGCAGAGACAGAAAAAGGGAAGCACAGACATTAGGTCATCTGATGTCAGCACCACAAAAAGCTTCTGCTGTTTCTCCCTCTCATCCTTTTTCTGCCAGGGCTTGTTTTCTTTCAACAACATGCCTACGAGGGAAAACCAGTGGGGTTTCAGTCGCCAGAACTGCAAATTCACAGCTCTCCTACAAGCTCAGCTTGGGCATATTGCTCACAACAATGAGCATCATGATACTTAATGCCAACCCTGAGCATTAGCATTTCAGTCTTGGTACAAAAAGAATGAAAAGGAGCTTTCAAATTAATTATAGTCTCCCATATTTTGTATCCATTTAATGTTTAATTAGTGTCTGAAAAGGTGTAATGACAAAATCAGCCAACATCAAGGTATGCTTTTTTCCTTCTTTTTACTCTTAAGCCCTAAGGTTGCAATGAGAATCTAAAAAAGCACGATTTTCTGTAGCATGAAGACTAGTCTGCAGCTGCAGCCTCATCTATGGAGTGTAAATAACAACGTGGAAGGGTCTCAGCTGATGAACTGTGCCTGTTCTTCAGAAGCAACACATCCACAGCAATGGTTTCCACTGCCACGTGAGTCACAATGCTTTCAAACATGCTATAAATGAGCTCTCTAAGTGTGTTACTGCAAAACAAATGTTTCATGTTTTGTTCAAGCTTTGCCTGTGGCCCATGACCACTCCTCCGTGGTGTCAAAGGAGCAGGGCCAATTTACATTAGTCTGGAACTATTCCAGTTTATATAAACGGGTTAATCTAAGACTCTGAATGTTGTTCTTTGAATTTAAAGAGCAACTTGGTATTTGCTTGCTGATCTGCTCTTTGAGGCAGATCAAATCTCACAGGAAACTAAACAGCACAGCCAAAGCCTCTTCTATTAACTGAGTTTATAAGTTATTTTGTCCTTTATAAAAAGAACGATTTTTTAATGCACTGTGAATTAATAGAGGTGATCACATATCGCTAACTACAACATTTCACAGGTCCTACTGCACTTAAATGTTGACTTTTGCTTTGTTTGGAGAGAGGAGAAAACAGTTTTAAGTTGAAATTTCTTCAACCATCAGGCAGAGTGGCTGGTAAGTGGTTGGAAAAGCACCTGGGGGTGCTGCTTGACAGCTGAACATGAGGGGAAGCTACACAAGAGGTGACTGAGGTCTCTCGTTTTGTTCAGCCTGGAGGAGACCAAGGGGAGCCTTCATCGCAGTCTGTAGCTTCCTCATGAAGGGTAGCGGAGGGGCAGGAGCCGTTCTCTTCTCTCAGGACCTGGAGGAACAGCATGAACCCTTGTCATGGGGATTTAGATTGAACACTAGGGAAAATTGCTTCACGGACAGCGTGCCGGGCTTGCCCTGGCACAGTCTGCCCAGAGAAGCGGTGGAATCCCCATCGCTGGAGGGATCTAAACCCCCTGTGGATACGCCAGCCGGGGACACGCTTTAGTGACGGCTTTTCCCACCTCAACAACCGCACCATTCCACCGACCCATACACGGGGTGGGAGGGGAGCTGCGCGCAGCCTCTTGCAGCGCCAGCGCCGAGCGATCCCGCCTCGTTCCGCACCCCCTGCCCCGGCTCCCCCGGTTCCCGCGGGGCGGAGCGGAGCGGAGCAGAGGGGCCCGTCCCTGGCGGAGCGCAGCCTGTGCCGGCCCGGCCGCTCCC
>VXBA01001494.1:1094811-1120726 GCA_013399895.1 Serilophus lunatus
GGGGAAAGCGGAGTCACGGCGGGGAAAGGGAAGTCACGGGGGGATTGGGAGCCCGGGGCAGCGGGGAGCTCACGGGAAAGTGGGGAGCCCGAACGGAGCAGGGAGTCCCTGGGATTGGGAAGGTGCAAGGGGAAAGGGGAGCTCGGGAGGAGCTTGGAGTGCAGGGAGCGCGAGGAGGAGCCCCCCAGGGGGAGCAGGGAGCCCAGAGGGGAAGAGGAACTTGGGGAGAGTGAGGGGGAGCGGGGAACCCAGGGTGGCACTGGATGCTGTTGAAGGTCCTCAGCCGCCTGTTTCTTTTGCAGGAGGTGGAAGCCCTGGTCTCCCACTGGAACCTCTACATCAACTTGGGAGGCTTCTTCGCCTGTCTCTTCTCCGTGACTCTCTTCGGACCATGGAGCGACAGCGTGGGCCGCCGCCCGGCGCTCATCCTGCCGGCAGCGGGCATGGCCCTGCAGACGGCCATCTACCTGCTCGTCATGTACCTGGAGCTGCACGTCGCCTACTTTCTCCTCGGACGCCTCGTGAGTGGCCTCACGGGAGACTACAGCCTGATCCTGGCCAGCTGCTTCGCCTACGTGGCCGACACCAGCGACAAGCGCACGCGGACGTTCCGGGTTGCCATCCTCGAGGCGTGCCTGGGCACCGCGGGCATGCTGGCCAGCATCGGCGGCGGCCAGTGGCGCAAGGCCCAGGGCTACATCAACCCCTTCTGGCTCGCCTTTGCTGCCAGTCTTGCTGCCACTCTCTACGCTGCCTTCTGCCTTCGGGAGTCGGTGAAGCAGAGGAAACCGGCCAAGCTGTTCACGCTCAGCCATTACAAGGCTGTGTACAGGCTGTACACGGCGCCAGAGCACCTGAGCTCCAGGTGGAAGCTGGTTCTTTACTCCCTGGCTTTCTTTCTTCTTGTCACAGTGCATTTTGGAGCCAAGGACCTCTTTGTTTTGTATGAGCTTGGCTTCCCTCTCTGCTGGTCTTCTGACCTCATCGGGTACGGCTCTGCTGCTAATTACCTGGGTTACCTGAGCAGCCTGGTAGGGCTGCGGCTGCTGCAGCTCTGTCTTGAAGACACCTGGGTGGCAGAGATAGGACTGGTCTCCAACATTGCTGGACTTGTTGTGATTTCTCTCGCTACCACAACAGCACTGATGTTTACAGGTGATGCTGAATTTTTAAATCTCAGGCTCAGTGTGGAGGTGCTGGTAGATGCAGGAGGCCAGGGTGCTTCTGACAGTTCTGCTTTGTGCACCAGCAAAGCTGTGCCTTGCTAACAGCAGCGTTGGCCAAACACCAAAGTTGAAAGTTCGTCCATGTAGTTCCTAGAATACTAGTCTGTGTCTGTGTTCTGCTGCAGACACAGACAAAAGTGCATTATGGAATCCAGGAGGGTGAATTGGCCTAAATGTAGTAGACAGAAAGTGCCCACAGCTGGAGGTTTCTGGGATTGACTTTGGAGACTTTAAGTTTTCAGCTGAACTTTCCCTAATGTGCTGTGTGTTGCTCACAGGTTATGGGATTCTGTTCCTTTCCATGGCAGCCACTCCAGTCATCAGATCCAAGCTTTCCAAGCTGGTCAGTGAGACGGAACAGGGTAAGGAGTTAGTTGATGGGCTTAAGTCAAGTCCAGAAACACTGTTTTCTTGGAACATTAAAACAAAACTGTTTGGAGAAGTTAGGACTTCCCTGGCTCCTCTGGACTCCTGTGTCCCTGCACTCACCTTCAGGCCCAGGGTCATTCATTGGTTTAGACTTGCTGTGTTTTCAAGATGAGGACGAGAGAAGAAAAGCAAATTGAAAACTATTTGCAAGAATAGTTAATTCATCTATCTGTTCATCTACGAAACGTTTAGAATGGGCAAGAGTTAAAAGGGATTATGTAATGAGGAGGAAAGAGTGATTCTCTTGACCATAACTTTTCTCTGTAGATCAGTAACAGTGGGAAAAACCTAGCATTGTTGAAGAGTTATATCATTGACCATGGTGAAAGATCATGGATAACCTGTAGGAGGAGCATATTTGCCTTTTGTCCAGTAACGTATTTGGAGAGTTTGCACTTGTGAAACATGCTATAGGAATATCTCTGAGGCAGACAGGGAGGAGGGGATTGAGCTGGGAACGATCAATAGGTGATTTTGCCCAATTCATGTTTCTTATTTTAGTATTAAGATGACACATACTTGACATGGGATTTACGATGCTAAATCTATAAATTGCAGACTTCTTCTGTACTTAATGTTTAACAAGTGATAAGATATGCTGCTCAGTAAACAGATCTATATAGCCCTGTTCTGAAGCATTTACAATCCAGCTGATAGATAATATCCCTGGTCAGCTCTGATGATACCACTTCTGCAGGTTGGTGAGATGGTCCTGCCTACAGAAAAGCAAACTGGACAGGTTTGACCTGCCAGGCCAGCCCTATGTCCCAGTTTACCGCCCTTGATACTCACATACCAGTTTCCTGGTGGGAAGTGCAAACCCTCAGAAAGATTGACAGAACCCCAGTGAAGGTGATGTGTTAAAGCCATTTGTTGTCTCTCTCACCATTAACCTCTTATCTCTCTTTTCCAGGTGTTCTCTTTGCTTCTGTTGCCTGTGTGCAAGGGCTGTGTTCCCTTGTGGCTACAGGAGTGTTCAACTCTCTCTACCCTGCCACGTTGCACTTTATGAGGGGATTCCCATTTCTCTTTGGGGCCATAGTCCTTCTTATTCCAGCAGCTATCATTGGGTAATTGACTTCATATTTCTACAGTTTGCCATAGGACCTATGAAATGTCATATGGAAAATATTTATTCTTCTTGGCAGAGATAGTTTTTAAAGCATATTTTTTTCAATTGTGCTTATGAGAGGCTGTTTGGTACCCCACTAAACAAAGGTGCAGGTAGTTTCTTCTGGAGCCTGAGTCCTAGGGATAAACCTGCAGCCCGAGTAATGTGGCTGCCAATATTCAAAGTGCTTCAAAGTTTCATTCCACCCTTGCTGGAATCCAAAACCTGGAGTTAAATTTGAAAGTCCTTCTTTATGGAGGAGATGGAGCTCTCTCAGCAGTTTCTCTTCCTGTCATTTCTTTCGTAATTAAAGCAAAAGTTGTGTTGTAATAGAAAACAAATGCCCTGGTTTTTCTGGGAGAGGGAGTGTGTTGGGATTGGTAGTAGAAATGCAACAGCTCTTGGCAGGGTCATTTTGTTCTGTTCCTTTGAAACTTTAAATTTCACTTAATTCAGCAACATCCCAGTGTGCCTTCAAAGGTTCTAACTGTTTGTTCTTTCCTAGGTGGATAGAAATCTGGGACTCAAAACATGACTACAATGACTTCCAAGATGGTCCTCTGTCCCCTGCAAAACACTGAGCAGCAACTTAGCAACAAGGAATTGGCCTACACAGCAGTGTCCACCTGAAGACTGCTCTTTATTCTTCCCTCAAAGGACAGATTAATGTGGGAGGAACATCCTATTTGTCCTTAGTAACTTTTAAATGTCTAATTGTTGGAAATCATGGCTCTCACTACAGGAGGAACTTGATTCAAAGATGTGAATGCCTCCTCGACGTTGTTGGCTCATCTGCCAGAGAAAACCCAAGAGGCTGTCATGGGCCATTTGCAAGGCTGGTTTGAAGTTTGGAGAGGGCTCTGTGACACGCTTTTAATGGGCAGAGAGGACTGAGTTCTGGTTTAATTGCCAAACATGCTCCCCTCTGAGTCCTGCAGTGTGCAGCAGATGAGCTGTTGGTGTGGGTGAGGCACAGACTGGAGGCTGCAGAGCCTGCAGAGCCAGACTGAAGCAGAGGCACCCAACAGTGTGGTGTTGAGGAGGAAGATCCATGCTCTGGATCACCATGTTGCCAGTAATCCTCCACGTGCCACATGCCAGACCTAGCTCCCAGAGAAATCCTTATGGAGAGGGATGGTTTAGCACAGTGCTATTGCTATCCTTATTGACTGAAACAGCTCTAGTTTTGCAAGCTAGAGGTGTCTTAGGGAGAGGATCTATGAAGTGTTTGTAGGAATGCCGGTGGCATGTTTTGCCTGTCTGCAGCTCAGCCTGGGATATCAGAGGTGCTCTTGAGAAGTGACAGATGATCTGAGAATACTGTGGTACAAATGGAATATATCCCGAGTTGGAAGGGACCCACAAGGATCATCAAAGCAACTCCTAAGGATGCCTTAATTGACAGTTACCCAAACTGATGAACTTAAGGCTAAAATTGTCCAAATTCTACTCTGCTAAGTGAAGCCACTTACACTTAAAATTGAGGCCCCAGTTTGATAGATGTGCCCTAGTGTCATGTGAAATCACTGCTGTGCTCGTGGTAGAGTCCTTCCTCATCAATACACTGTGCCATAGCAGTGACCTGGTGTGGGGACAGGACTAGTGTCTTTAAAGTAAATTTTTTTGTTCTATGGGGCATAATTTTATGTTGGGGACCTCAGTTCTGCTGTGTCTCTCAGGATCTGTTGATGCCAGCAAGCAAACCCCATGGTCATGGTGCTTAAAATTGTTCCTTTCAAAGCATTACCTGTATTGCTGCAATCTTATTTTATTCCAAGTGCCATAAACCAGTAGTTCTGTGTACACTGCACTGCATGCACTGTTCAGGTGCCTGTAATAATGTCTTTACTGTTTACTTTCAGATTGAATAAAACCTCTATTCTGTTTTATGGTTCATGAGATGACAGATTTCTTGTGCAGCTCTTGATATCATTTGTCCTTGCCTTATTCAGGGCTTCTCTCCATTATTTTTATGCTTTGTCCTGTACTGAAGACTTTGAAGTCTTTATTGGGAATTCATCTGTCTTGTGGAGAATGTGTGTGTGAGAGTCCTAAGTCGAAAAATGCAGGTTTGGGGATTGCAAGGAGCCAAGACATGCTTTTCTTGACCACCATAGTAAAGCTTGCAGGAGTGCTTCATCTAAAACCTGTCCTTAAGTATGAAGTAATCAATATGAAATGCTTATACACATTGTTGTTCCTGTCCACTAAAAGTTTGTGATAAAAGCAGGAAAATGGAGGAGAGGAAAAACAAGAGAACTGGAGAGGTGAGAAGCAGGAGGTGGAGAAGCTTTAAGAACTTGGTGTTATGCCACTTGCTCCATGTAGTTATGCCAGGGGACATAAGAGTTACAGGTCTGATTGCTGGGTTAAGCCCAAAATTAGCCTCCCCAAGGAACAGGGCATGCTGTGAGTGTTGTGGAAGATGTTTGTGGCTGAACTGATTGTGAAGTGAACTTCTCAACCACAGACTCCATGGACGCCAATCCAGTTGCTCACTGTTGTGCAATGAGGTGAAACTTGAGTACTGGCTCTGCTCCCCTGCTTGTGCCAGTGTGCTTGCAGGGGAGAAATTCAATAGCAACTATTGTGCCTTATTAAAAAAATTATAACAAGGTTTTTCTAGGCTGTCCTACTACAACAGTCAAGCCATAAGTGGTGACTGTAGGCAGCAGGCAGAGTCCCTGGGGATGCAGTGAGCTACATCAGTCCATGCAAAGGTGAACACAAAGTGGGGGTCCCACAGGGAATGGTGCCTAAGGAATGTCCGTTCTGCTGTGTGATGGCAAGGAAAAGCAAGGGAGAAGGCTGCAAGGAAGAAGCACATGATACAGACAGAGAAGAGGTGGGGATTTAGAGTATAAACCAGATTTATTAATAATGCCTGATAGAACAAACACTTTTGACATGACATAGCAAAGGAATGAGAGGGTGAGAACAGAATTCCTTTCCTTGAGACTGATCCAGCTGGAAGGGGCTGGGTATGGGATGTTTTGCCACGAGCAGGGCGAGTTCATTAAGGTGAAGATAACTAATGATGGGGAAACAGGAGTCACAGTCTGGGCAGCTGGAGCATGAGATGGGATCTCCTTTCAGGTGAGTCACCTGAGCTGTACAGAACAAGTAAATCTCCATATTGAATGGTGGGTGAGGAGGTTAATTGCTACAGAGTTCCTGGGAAACAAGATGTGATAATCTTTCCAGGTATTATTGTAGGAGGTAAAATCCTTGGAACTGTTTGTGTGGGACTCCTTCAGTGGCCATGGAGGCCCTGACATTCAATCACTTACTCAATACTTTTCCCTGAAGCAGCTCACAAGTAGCTTTTATACTTTGGCAGATTCACCTTTGGGCTCATCTGCTGGCTTCTTCATATTTAATCTGGAGATTAGATAGCTTTTATTTCTGATGAATTCTGGGCAGATATGGCTATTAACCTTTCACTGTAGAGCAAAGATGCCATTAACTGTAAGCTGATAAGAACTATCCATAAAGCTGTGATTAAGCACCAGAATTAACAACTTGGGTTTTTTTTTTTTCCTGAATTGTTCATGGATCTGAGCCAGAAGAAAAAGTGTTTGTGTTTCTGCCAGCTAAGGCAGGCAGCAAGGCTTCAGAGAGAGCCAGGAGGAGGACAAGGTGGCTGAGGCTCCTTGTTAGTTCCTAAAAGAGCAGGGATGGGAACAGAAGCAGCAGCCTGGGTGATGCAGCAGCCTGGTCTCCAGAGCATCGGGGCAGCCTGATCTTTTCCAAGTTCCTCCACGCTCTTCCTCCTGCCCATGCTCTGAACAAGGATGTCTTTTTGCATTACTCACTTTGCTCTGCACAAGAAAAGACAAGCTCAGGTAGGAGCTGCAATTTCTGCTCATAATTGCAAAATGACATATTTCTAAGAGGCTGCTCCCTCTCCAAGCAGGTGGGAGAAGCAGGACAAGGCTGGGAGTGTGGAATTCAAGGATTTGTGTCAGAATGCCCGTGGTTCCTCACCAGCAGTGTTAGAAGCAGGTGGTGCCAGCCCTGCTTCACATCCTGTGGAGCTCACACCCTGCATCTTTTGCCAGCTCTTTGCACCTACTTTACTCTTTCTTGATATTTTAAGGCGAGTAGCTCCAAAAAGCCCAGGTGGGTGTTGAGAAAAGCTTGGTAGAAAGAAACATGCTACTTGGTACTGCATCCAGCAGTGAGTAGGCACAACCCTGAGGAGCTCAGCCAAGGCTGTGTGATGGTCAGCAGGGAGTGACACCAGCTCCCACTGAGGGAACAGACCATGAGAGATCTGCTGTGGAGCACTGACAGAATAAAATACAGCCAGTGACTAATAATTCCATGGGCACAGCACAACAATTAGCATCTTCCTTACCTGCATGAAGATATGTTTCCCAGAGTCACAGCCCAGCCTCCCATGCCCTGGAAGTATTGTCCTGATAGAGTGGTGAAGCTGAGACATCAGATGTTGTTTTAAAAGCACTTTTTGCAGAGATCCTGCAGAAACTTCACGTTGTCTAACCTCAAACTTCTGTCACCAGAGTTAAGAGCACGCAGTGGTTTTGCAGCACTGGGAGGTGGAAGGACCTCAAGGAGAGAGTGAGCTCTCATGATAAAGACACGTTATTGGGAAAGAGAAAGCAGCTCACAAGGCCTCTATGTGTTATCTTTCCCAAACACAGGGATTTTGTTAGGGCTTAGCTTTTATTTGCCCTTTCCTTCTCTCAGTTTCTGACCACAAGGATATTTCCATGGCATAAGCAGAGCCACCTGGTGCTTATGGACCCTTTCCTATCAGTTGTTCTTCTCTCCCATGCATCCTCTCACAATGGACCCTCACCAGTTCGGTCCTTGGAAGATCCTGCCTTTTTGGACTTGTTTCTGGGGAAGCTGCAGCTGCCTGTGGGGATCTGGATGCTGGTCTCCCTCACACCCCCTGCAAGTCCTGCCACCCCACAGGAGGATGTGGAAGGCAACTTGTCCATCCTGGAATCCACCCTGGCTTGGCTCACCAGGTTCCTTTCAGGTCCAGAGACTTGTATTCGGAGGGTGAAGAGGGATAAATGAGCCACAGGTCTTCTCTCAAGCCAGGGTACTAAAATGGGAAAAAGTAAGGAGGGACAAATTTGGACCCACACAAAAAGGGGTCACCAGGGAAGTCTCTAAAGGGGATGAGGCAGCTGTGCTGGTCCTAGCTCTGCCCCACGGAGAGCAGGCAGTCCAGCCCATTCTCTGACCCAGCCGATGAGTCCCGGGAGGAACGGCCCTGGAGAAAGCGGATGATTTTGTCGATTGTGGCCTCCTGGTACTCGTGGGACCACCTGTGTTTGAGAGGAAAATGTGATTTACTTTCTCTGTTGCATAAGATACCAGAAGACAGCTCTGTTCATTTGGGCTGGGAGCCAGAGACCCGTTTCCTCCACCCTAGCTCTCTAAGACAATTCCCCTTTCCTCATGGAAAATGGAGCAACACTGAATGCTGCAAGATGCCCCGCCAGGCTGGGATGCACTAAGGGGAAGCAACCCAAGTGAGAAGAAGCCAAGTAAGCTGCAAAACCTGCCAGCTTCACTCCTGCCTGGAGGGCTGGGAGCACTGGGAAGGGTGTCCTCCCAGTAATCCTGGCACGGGAAGCTGTTACCCAGAAGAGCTACAAGGACAACACCAGCAGCAGGGATGTAGCGGGAACCTTTGCTCCCTGCATACTCTGGATGTCACCTGAAGTGAGTCACTCCCCCTTTGACCTGTTCTGCCTTCCTCATCTGTTTCTCCCAATGACCTTGTGCTCTTTGCTACTTCGTATGTAATTTGTTCTCTCCAGGTGTCAAGGAACCCCGAGGCATAGGTGGCTTTTACTTACTTGATACCATTAAATTTCAGGACAGCCCTCATGTCCTTGGGAAGCGTTTCTGGATCTGGCCACTCAAAATGGTCTGTAACAGGTACAATGTTCTTTCCAGAGTTCAGGGCTGTTACAATCTCCTGCAGGAACAAGCAGGTGCTCAGCCTATGACCCGTGTCAGCACATCACTAACCTCTTTCCTGCTCCGACATCCACCCAGCTCCACCACCTGATGGCATCTCCTACCTTGTGCACCCAGTCCTTGCATTCGGGGTCTTCCATGCATTTATCCAGTGCATTTGGTGAGAGGACCAGCACAAAATTCCGGGCACTCATGACGCTCTGGATCAGCTTGTCCTCAAACTTCCCTGCCTCCAGCTTCTCCACATCGATGAACACACTGAAACCATGGAGCTGCAGGTGGACCTTCAGCAGGCTGGTGGCAAGAGGGGACAGCACCATGAGGACAGGTTTCAAGTGCCCTCCCACCATACTGGCCAAGACATGATGAGAGAGAGGAGAAGTGAACAAAGAGGCTCCCACAGGGAATGTCATAATGCTTGAGATGCCAGCTCCAGCCCAGCCTGCTTAGAGCTGTCTGGGCACATGCAGAGAGCATGGAGAGTTGACATGAACTCCCTGCTGTGATCCCCTACAACCACAGTGTAAGGTTAAGTCAGTGTCAAAGAAGGACAAGGTGGCAGTGACAGGACTGCGAATTAGCCCGTCCACTGTGCAGGTTATGGTACATGCTGTACTCATTTGCTCTGAAGCTTTTGGCAGCCTCTCCCTCCACCTGCCTTCACTATGGGCTTCAGCCCAGCACCACCCTGCTGCCTGCAGGACTCACCTGGCCAGCTGTGACCCAGTGCTCCTCCGGTAGCTGATGAACACATCAGTCCCATTGGACGTGGTTTGCAGCGTTATGGGAGAGTGAAGCGTTTCTAGGCAGAGCAAACAGCAGCCAAAAGTTAAAAACACCCAACAGCTCTCCCCAAACACCCCTCCATGCTCATCCATCCCCCCTGCCCGCCCCACAGCCATGATTCCCACACCTCTGGCCGCAGTGAGGATGCGGACACGGTGGAAGCCAGTGTGGATGTGACAGTCCTCCTGCAGCTGCTGCTCCGTCACCCGGTGCAGGAAGTTGCGGTTGATGCCGCAGGTCAGCAGGTTGTAGGTGTACTGCCGGAATTTGGGGTCGATGCCGCCCAGCCAGTCGGCCAGGTTGCTGCGGTCACAGGTGGAATAGTTTGCAAAGGTCTTGAGCTCTGTCAGCTCCCGGAAAAACCTGGGGGAGAAAAAAATGACAGTGTGGAGTGGGGAAGGGAGGCTGAGGGACCAGGCAGGACCTAGAGACATGCGGTACCACATCTTTTATCTGCTCAGGAGAGAGTGCAGCTCTGTGCTGTGGTGAAGGATGAGCTACAGAAGTGGAAAAGAGAAGAGCTGCATAGGAGTGATGGTCCTTGGGACACGGAGGTGTGAGGAGCTCAGCTAAGGGAGGAGAAACTTGGGTAAGTTTCTGTTTTTCTGGGTAACTTGCAGGACCTCAACTACCCTGTGCCATAGGTGGTCTTTCCCTATACCACAACTCTGCCATGCATTTGGCCCCATTGCAGAAATCTCTCTGGGACTGCAAAATGCAGTGGAGAAGTCCTGGCAGTCCAGGTTTTGCATATGGAGAGTCTCTGCTCTTGTCTTTGCAAGAAGGGAAATGCACAGACCTTGTTCCTGGCTCTGCCACTGTGGTGATGGCCATGAGAGAGTCTGGAGTACCTTGGGTGGTGATCCTACCTTTTCCGAGTGATGCTGGAGTCCATCCCCAAATCCTCCTGCAGCTCCTGCTCTGTTAGCCTCAGGAGAATGTCCCCATCCACCTGGTGATCCTGCCAAAAGAAATCCAGGCTGGAAAGGTCCCAGGAAAAGGTCACATCTCTGCTGCATGATGGGCCAGGAAGGCACATCCATTTGTCTGTCCCCTAGCACACAGCCTTACCAAGAATCTCTGGCAGTATTTGTTGAATCCAATCTGCTGCAGCCATGTCTGCACCTCACAGGACTTCCAGTTGGGGACCGTGGGCAGGATGCGCCGGGGAACCTCCTCCCCTATCATTCGCAGCACCTTTTTAGCCAGGGAGGAGGTGGTGCTGCTGGTGGAGTAGCACACTATCCTCTTCAGGCTCTGCGTAGCCCCGATCTCGCTGAAAATCTGGGGACACAAAAGGAGGAGATATCACTTTGCTTTCTCTCCTCCTCCCCACAAAACGTGCCAAGCCAGGTGAGCACCAAGGCGCTTAGTGAGCTCATAGTGGAGCAGAGGACACCCAGAAGCAGTTGTGGCCACCCTTCCCTTTGGCACCACCTTCCTTTAGGCCAACCTACCCTTTACCTGTGTTTTCCTCTGCCTGGTTTTGATGGCCGCCTCGGTGCAGAGGTAGAAGGCAGCGATGCACTGGGCTTCCATCCGCGAGCTGTCCAGCAAGGACACGAGCTGCTGCAGGTCCTCCGCTGTCCGTCCCTGGATGTTGTCACTGCTGCCCAGCATCTCGCAGGCGAAGTACTCTGGGTCCAGTGAGGCAATGAAAGGCTCCACCAGAGCCAGAGTCCCCGAGCGCTCCACCTCCTTCTCGATTTCCTTGTTGGTGGCCAGCACTGTGATGGCCAGGCACGCGTGCAGCCGGATGAGTTCATCGTCTTTTGAGAACACCAGTGGGAAAAGCCATTCTGCTGCCCTCTTCTCGATCATCAGGCGCTGGTTGGCCTGCCCTCCGTACATGGCACAGTTGGCCAAGGCCATGGCGCAGTGACGCAGCACGACAGGGTCCGTCCAGCGGCACCAGTAGAGGATGGCATCCAGGCCTCCGTCAGAGATAAGCTGGAAACAGGTCTCCTCGGTGTGTTTGAACATGTGCTCCAGGATCCCAGAGATGCTCTGTGCCAGCTGCAGAACATCTCGCTCCTTGGCTAAGTTCAGAATCACGCCCAGACCGATCCGAGCGATCCGATCCCTGTGGGAAGGAGAGGCACAGGCAGGTAGGGGGCAGATGGATGTGCAAGGAGTGAGGACAGTGATTGGTGTATAAAGTCCCCCTTGCTTCAGTGACATTTATGCCAGGACAGACAGCTGTGGGACACAGTTGTCAGATATGCAACACAGTGAGATGCAACAGGCTGTGTTGGAAGAACCTGTCTGTTGAAAGAGCTCATGAAAGGATAGGACATATGGTGTACAGCCCAGGACCACCTCACTAGATGCTCTCATGCTCGAGGTAGGACATATATAGCAATTAACAGGCAGGGTAGGCTAATGCCAGGCTAGAAATGGATCTGCTGAGTCAGCATTGCTGTGGGTGTGTGTGAGCTGGTTCATGTTCAGGGATGAAACTTGTTTGTCCCTAAGCAATGCTGTTGTTTGGCTACTTTCCAGACAGTCACCAAGCCCAGGACAGGGCTTTCACACTTGGATGAGCAGCCTCACAACCCTATGCACAGGGACGAGTGAGCAACAGGGTTTTGCCTGTCCTGGGATGGCAGCTGGAGGAAAGCTATTTGTTTCCTCCACCCTGTGCTCTCCTAGAAAAGGACAGCAAGAGGCTGGGGCAGGTGGCCAAGGGCCACCAGCTGCTGTTTGCCTATGGCTGACTTTGGGAGCCCTGTGCTGTGAGGATCATTTTCAAATGACATCTGAATGGCGCTGCGCATTGAAAACAAAGTGAGGAAGGGGGAAATCGGGATCATAGAATGGTTTGGGTTGGAAGAGATCTTAAAGCTCATCTCATTCCAACTCCCTTCCATGGGCAGGGACTCCTTCCACTAGACCAGGTTGCTCCAAGCCCCATCCAACCTGGCCTTCAACACTTCCAGGCATGGGGCAGCCTGTGGCAGTGCCTCACCACCCTCTGAGATAGGCTTTTGGTTGCCCTCTCATGAGCTTTCCTGGGGTGAATGGAAGTTCCACCTCTGCCCTTAGCACCCATTTGGTGCTGTGATGGAGCTGTTCCATTTGTGAGGCAGTGCTGGCACAGGTGCCCTGTGCCATGTAAGTCATGAGGGCAGTGCCATGCTTGGTCCCCTGTGATGGTGGTGTGATGGCCCTCCAGCCTCTGTGCTGGCAGGAGGGAAGAGCATTTCTGGGAAACCTGTGACCCACAGGGCTCATGCTGACCTTGGGGTGGGTTTGACAGGAAATGCTGTGGAGAGCTCTGGGAAAAAAACAAACCCTGAGCCTGGGTCTGGCTCTGAGCCCAGACTCAGCCATGGAGCTGGATGACAAACACAGCCCCACCAGGTTCCCGTCTCCCTGCAGCCGCAGATGGAGCCAGGACTGGTCCAGCTCCCTGCTAACTAAACACTGCTGATGCTTTGCACAGACTGGAAGGTCTGTAAGCCAGAGGCTTGGATCAAATGAGGGACCCCCACACCTCCCTACCATCCCTCAGAAGTTGATGGTGGGTCAGGCTGGGGGGGAGCAAGGAGCTGGGAGCCCATGGCTGCTACAAGACCCTGACCCATGAACTGCTCCTGGAGCAGAGATGGCAACTGCAGCAAATGCTTTCTCTTGCCAAGAAACTGAGTGCTGAAAGCTGACAATGCCAGTGATGCTTCCTGGGATTAAATTCCACCCTAATGGGCTTTCCTGATTTAGCCATCACTTATTTTTGCCTGCCAGTGCATGCAGTGGGGCCCAGACTGGGAGTCCACAACCTTACAGCAAGTTACATCACCCATGAAGCTGGAGCACCCCTTTGACCAGGCTCCCTCCACACCCTTTCCACAGTCCTCACTGGGTCTGACTGGTCTGGGGCCAGCTGGGTTGGAGTGCTCTGAGGGAGAGTGGAGCTTGCAGAATGCATTTGGGGTGTTGGAAGGGGGAGCTGTGTGTGAGTCCTGCATCAGCAGTGCTGTGCATTTGGATGTGTCAGGTGCCACGTGTGTACATGCACCTCTGTACACACATTCATACACACACACACACACACACACACACACACACACACACACACATGCAGGCACACAAATCCCACCTCACCTGTGCCAATGCTCCAGCAGAGACAGCCCAGCATCTCTCACCTGTCCTGGGCAGCACCACACGTGTCTGAGCTAGGGGCCATAGGCTGGGGTGCCACTGACCAGCTGGCCCCCTCCTTATGGCTTCATTCCAGCTCTGGTCAGCAGCAGGAATTCTCTGGGAAGCGGCTTTGTCCTCCTCCTCCCGCTGTGGTTATGGCTAAGGAGGAATCATCTCTCGTCCTTGGGGTCAGATGCTCGGAGCCAGCCAAACTGACTCAGCTCAATCACAAAAGGTGGCCCCAGGCTGAGAGGGGCTCATGTAGGCACCCTGATCCTCACCAGCTTCCCTGGGCTGAGGCTGGTTCTCCTCCCTCCAGCTGTAGGGGAAGGGAGCAGGTCTTGTCATTGCCTGGATGTGAGTCAGGGACCTTCTGCGCAAGTGCTGGGTGGGGGAGATACAGTGGGGGTCCGAGGGGGTTGGAACACTGGGAGGACCCAGAGCAGGGAAATTTGGGAGGTGTGGATGGGATGGGTGGAGGCAAGACAAGGCCAGGTTGGATGGGGCCTGGAACAACCTGGTCTAGTGGAAGGTGTCCCAGCCCACGGTGTGGTGTTGGAACTGGATAATCTTTAAGGTCCCTTCCAACCCAAACCATTCGGTGATAGTATGAAGAGGTGGCAGTGCCCAGGGTGGTGTGGAGGTCTGTGCCTGGCAAGGTGGGGGGCTCTGCAGACTCACCTGTTTTCTGCCACCAGGATCTGCTCCAGGAGTTTTCCTGCCTGGCACTTGGTCTCCAGCTCGGCGGTGTACAGCAGGTTGAGCAGCAGGTCCAGGCCTCCTTCCAGGCGGATCACATCGCACAGCACCTTGGCCACGTCCCTTCCCAGCGCCGGCATCCCCCAGGCCTCCTCCACCAGACGGAACACCTCGGTGATGGCCGCCCGCAGACCCTCGGGGGTGGTCGCCTGCGTGGCGTTGGCGATGGCCCGACGCAGGGCGGGCAGGACCCGCTCCAGCGCCTCCTGCACCTCGGTGCCCACCCCGGGGGAGACCCCCGGGTGCTCCCGGGCGCTGCCCCCGCCCGCCCAGCCTCCCGCCCGGCTCACACACTCGGGCACCGCCAGTCGCTCCGCGCTCGCCATGGCCAGGGACCGGCCCAGGGTGTGCAGGGAGAGAAGCAGAGCGAGCATCAGCGGCTGCTACCGCAGCATCCCCTGGACCGCCCCCGCGGCGCCCGCAGAGACCCCTCGCTCCTGCGGGGCCGCAGGGTGCGCGGGGGGGATACGGGAGGGGGGATGCGTCCCACTCCCCCCTCTCTCTGCCCTGTCGGAAAGAGGATCTGGAAGCGGAGCGGCAGCCGCCCTCTCCGAGCCGGGATGAGCATCCCGGTCCCCAGGGCTGATGTCACCGGGCTCAGGCACCGCCTATCCGAGGAGGGGCTCGGTCCAGCAGCTGCATCCCCCTCCCCCCGCAGATGCTCCGGCATCTCCTCCCCAGACCCTTCCTGCCACCAGCCCTGGAGGGATTTAACAGAAGCCTGAATGGGGACGTGGTTCAGTGGTGGGCTTGGCAGTGCTGGGACTCGAACGGTTGGACTAGATCTTAAAGGGCTTTCCCAACCCTCATTCTATGATTCTGTGATTGTGGCCTTTCCATATCTAAACAGGACTTATAAAAAGAGGGAGAGTGACTTTTTATATGATTAGATAGTGATAAGACAAGGGGAAATGGTTTTAAACTAAAAGATGAGAGATTTAGATTAGATATTAGGAGGATATTCTTTCCTGTGAGCGTGGAGAGGCCCTGGCACAGGTTGCCCAGAGAAGCTGTGGCTGTGCCACCCCTGGAAGTGTTCAAGGCCAGGTTGCCCAGGAGCATCCTGGTCTAATGGAAGGTGTCCCTATCCACAGCAGGGCTTTGGAATTACACATGACAAACTATTCTATGATTCCACAGCCCTCTCTGTCCAGCCTGAGATGGGGCTTGTCCTGTTGTCCCCAAGGTGCCCGCCTTGCCCAAGCTGTTGCTTTAGTGGTCACCTCCACAGCAGGAAGAGACTCCCATGCTGCTTTTGCAGCAGGTCTTTCCTGAACCCTCTGCGACCAGTGCAGGGTCACAGTGGAAAAAAAGGGCCAGACACCAGGGTGGGCTCAGCCGTGGTGAGGCTGTGACCGCCCTGACACAGTTTTGAACCCATTTGGTCTCAGCAGGACGCAAATGCCCTTTGCTTGGTGGAAATTCACAGTGGCTCTTCTGGGTGGGCTCGGGATTTGCATGATAAAGGAAAGAGCAGGGGCAGCCTGGGCCTCTTTTGTTTTCTTTTTTCCAGGCCAGACGTGCTCAGGGCAGAAATGCTTTGGACATTTCTCGCCTGTGCTGGGAGGAGCAGCTTAAGTCCTTGGCTCCAAAACCAGGTTGTTGCCAGCTCAGCCTGAGACTTAAATTCAAGTTGATGTTTTGATGTGACAGAGTCGCTTTTAATCCTCTCTGAATCTACTGCGCAGAGACAGAGGAAGAGGACCTCAACTCGCAGCGAAGGACGGAGAACAAGGCATCCCGAGCGGCACAGTACGGCGGGAGAGGCTCGGCACAGAACCAGTAAGGATTTTCTCGATAAATTGTTGTTAATCAGGGGTAATGATAAAGTCGTTGTAGTGCAGAGCAGTAGAGGGATTTGGTGCCCGAGGCATCAGAATTCAAACCGTTTCCTTAGGCTTGCCCTGACAAGCCCGGAAAGCTGAGCTTTGCTTTGCTTTGCTTTGCTTTTAGTTTTGCTTGTCTTTGCTTTTTGGGAGGGATTTCCATCTCCAGCAGCCTGGGCTCTGTAATGGCAGGGGTTCTCTGCCTTGTCCTAGGAGATCAGCCCCATCGCTTGAGCTCTCCTCGCTGGCTCTGCTCAGCCCTTTGGCTGCAGGGGCTCCCCAGGGCCCCTTTATCCAACCAACCCCTCTCTGGGGATCTTCTCCTGGCACGGAAGGGCTCCCTGAGCTTTCTTGGGTCTGTGGCTGGTGGTTGGGATCCTGGAGCAGCAGGAGGGAGCTTTGTCTCAGCCGATCAGCAAAAGCAGCTCAGACATTGCCTAGCCCTTCTCCTCCACAGCCTCCCGCAAGCCTGTGCCCTCCAGGGTTCTTGTCCCCCAGGCTTGATTCAGCAGGGATGGGATGCAGCCCTACCTCAGTGCTAGGCGGGTGCTGGCACCTGGGGAAACAATAGGTGAGGCCGGGGGACAAAGAGGGAGGTGATGTGCTGCAGAAATCCTGCCCCACAGCCCGTGTCTGGTGGCTGCCCTCGGCTCCCCAGGGTTTTCCAGGTGGAAATGCCTGTGTTAAAATCAAATAAAGCTTTTTCCAGCAAGGATGGGAGCAAACAATGCCAGGAACTGCCTGTGTCGGATCTGACAGACCCCATGAGAAGTGGGCACCTTGTTCAGGTTCTTTGCACCCCAAATCTTGAATTGCTTAAAGCCCAGAGCTGCACCAGTGCTGCCCCAGGGCTGCAGGCTCCTGTCCCAGCAGCTCCCCATGAAGCTCCTGTCCCAGCAGTGCTGTGGCAGTGGAGGCAGAAGAGGCGGGATTGCTGCAGCCTCATATGCATTTGCTCCTTGACCCTGATTAAATAAACATCCCCGAATTATCGGGAGCTGCCGAAAGAGCTGAGTTGACATTAATTAGTAACCAAAAAGATTGGTTGGAAAGGGAATGATGGGAGCAAAATACACAGGCTTTTGTTTGCCTTCTGCAGTGAAAGTGCAGAGGGCTTCTGTCCTCCCTCCCTCATGGCTGCTCACCTTTGGCCTCTGGTCCCCCGCACAGAGCTGGCACTGGCCCCGTCCCAAACCACTGTACTTTGAGGCTCCCCAGGTCTGTTCCCAGCCTTGACATTGAGAAAGCTGAAGTCCTAAGAGTAAGTCCTCCAAAATTGTGACATTTTGGGCAAGCATTAGCTTTTCCCTTTGCCCTCTAACTGCCCATCACTCCCTCATCCCTTCTCAGGGATGGCAAAGACCAGGCTGGAAAAATCTCTGGAAGATTTAATACCGTGAGGTATATTAGGAAATAAGTGTGGCAAGACCTCAAAACCCGTTCCTGGCTCTTGTCTACTGCCCCTCCCTGGCATCTGAACAGTGCCCAACTGTATGCGAGGATAGCCCTGTCCCCACCAAAGGCACCCAGCTCAGCACAGGCAGTAAGGGAAGCTGAGTGGGAGATCATCTCTGCCCCTTCTCCCCTGTTCTGACCTTGGCCTGTTTGTTTTCTCCTGCTGGGGCAGGCTGAGCAAACAGTGGATACTGTGGCTCTGGCCACTGCTGCACTCCAGCCCACACAGTCACAGGAGGGCTGCAGTCCCGGACACCCAGGATGAGGCTGCTCTTCCCTGCCCTCGTGCTGGCCCTGCTTGCCACCACCCGTGCTGCTGAAGGTGAGCCTTAGGCAGGTGTCCCATGCCAGGTGCTTTGGGGATGGAGTAAGGGCAGTTCCTGGGTTGATGGATGGGCTGGGGAGCCCAGGCAGAGTGAGGGGAGACCAGATGGTAAGACTGACCCTGGTAAGATTGACCACCCTGCTGGATGGGCAGAAAGCAAATGGGCAGCACATAGGTATCAATGGCACCTGGGCAAGTCCCTGGCTGTCCTACAGCTGCACACGGTGCTGGAATCCTGACACGGACTGGTCCGTGGCTTCCATCCCAGCAGGACCAAGTGGGAGTAGGGCAAGGTGCTGCTATAGCTCCTGGTGATGGGGTTGACCGTGAAGAGGTGGGGTGCCCCCAACCACGACATACCTAAGTTTGCTTTCACCTTGGGCTGAGGGGAGGCACTGGCCTCAGTACCTAGCTCACATTACCACTGTGGTGTGGGGTGGCTTTTGCAGACTCCTGCGAGGGCCGCTGCGATGATGGCTTTGATGCACAGCGCAAGTGCCAGTGTGACACCCTCTGCATGTACTACCAGAGCTGCTGCAGTGACTACTCTGCTGTCTGCAAGGCCAAAGGTACTGGCCCTGTAGCCACCCTTCTGGCTGGGGCACAGGGGGAACAAGGTGGTTGTGGGTGGCCAACACTGTGGGGCTTGGGGGGGTCTGTGCTGGGTCAGCTCTGCACCCACTTGTGCCCAGAAGGGGAAGTCAGGGCGCTGTAGCACCTGGGGTTTGGGGAAGCTGGCTCACTGCCATCAGCAGCATGGGGTCCATGCAAATTAGGTAGGTTTTTTTTCTGAAAGGGTTGATCACTCTTTGTCATTGGAATAGGCTGAGCAGGGCGCTGGTGGAATCACCACCTCTAGATGTGTTCAAAAACCATGTAGATGTGGCACCTGGGCACTTATTCTAGTGTTGGGTTAGTTGTTGGACTTTGTGATCTTGGAGGTCTTTACCAACCTTAACCCCATGATTCTATAAATTCCTGGGAGCAAGTGGCTATAATATTGCCTGGGACCAAGTGGCTCCCACACCCAGCCACAGTGGGTGACACCTAGGGCTCCTTGAGAACAATCTGCTCCCTCCTGCAGTGACCCGGGGAGATGTCTTTGCCTTGCCCGAGGATGACTACCTTGACTACAACCTCACTGTTGACTTTGTCACGGAAGAGGTCCCCAAGGCAGACCCCACAGAAGAGCCCACATACCCGTCGCTGGTAGAGCCCACGCAGGACAGCAAGCCGGGTCCCGTGGAGACAGAGCTGCCCGTGCATGTGGTGCCCCACCCCACAACAGATGGGCCTGGGGAGAGGGATCCTGTGGAGGAGCCTGAGGAGCTGTGCAGTGGAAAACCTTTTGATGCCTTCACTGACCTGAAGAATGGTTCCCTTTATGCTTTCCGAGGTACCTTGAGGAACTTTCCTAGGCACACGGGGCACGCTGTTGCACTGTTGTCCCATGCCAGCATCTTCAACCCCTCCTAACGCTCCAACCTCCCCTCTCTCCTCAGGAAAGTACTTCTATGAGCTGGACAAGACAAGGGTACGGCCTGGCTACCCCAAGCTGATCAGTGAGGTCTGGGGCATTGAGGGCCCCATCGACGCAGCCTTCACACGCATCAACTGCCAGGGCAAGACTTACCTCTTCAAGGTGGGTTGAAAGGCTGGGGGTATGCCCAGGGTGGCCATCACAGTCCCACGACCCACCCTATCCCCACCCTGGCACCCTCCATGCACCTAAGCACACAGTGGTTGCTTATACCCCCAAACCCCTGTGGCTATTCAGGGGCCCCAGGCAGCCACAGCCTCATGATGGGGCTCCCCAGCTTCCAGTTTCTCCCTGTAGCAGACTCTGTGGAGGGGGATGCTGCACCCTGACCCCACTCTGTCCCACACCCCTCAGGGCACCCAGTACTGGCGCTTTGACGATGGAGCCCTGGACCCTGGGTACCCACGTGACATCTCTGAGGGCTTTGAGGGTATCCCAAACAACATTGATGCAGCCTTTGCCCTGCCTGCACACAGCATCCATGGCAATGAGAGAGTCTATTTCTTCAAGGGTAAGGGATGCAGGCTGCCACTCCTGGGCAGAGCCTACCAGCAGGACACCCCTCTACCTCCCCCCCTCAAGTGTGTGTCCCCCACTAATGCCCTGTACATCCTCTCCTAGATAAGTACTACTGGTCCTATGACTTTGCCCAGCAGCCCACGCAGGCTGACTGTGAGAAGTCCTCCCCTTCCACTGTGTTCAAACACTATGCCTTCATGAACCGGGACAGCTGGGAGGATGTTTTCCAGATCCTCTTTGGCAGCAGGATGAGTAAGGGCTGGGCCATCCCTGGGGAAAAGGGTTGGTGGGTACTAATACAACCTGCATGGGCAGAGTGCAAGAGGTGCAGGCACTCAGGGAGGAGGGAGGGATGTTTGGAAGCATAAGCAGGCTGGATGAGCCACCATGTCTGCCCAGACCATGCACAGGAACCCCCCAGCCCACAGCTGCATCTTCCACAGCATCCTCAAGCCCACCCTCTCAGCCCTTATGCCCTGCACTACCCAACCCATCACCAGTTACCTCACACCACAGCAAGTTTATTGCCACTGGAACTGGGAATGCCACAGGAAACCCCAACCTTGAGCAAGGGGAATGAAAGATGGAGAGGAGGAGAAGGGGGCTCAGGAGCACAGGGCTGATCCCAGCCAAGGCTGAGTGGGGAGCTGCTCCCAGCACTGCCTGGCCTGTGTCCCCGACATCCAGATCCTTTAGAGCATTCCCATGGGTCTCAGAGCAGGCACTGGTGGGGCTGTCTGTGGGTCTGGGCTCTGCTCACCCTCTCCACTGCTGTCCCTCTCACTCACCCCCTGCTCTTTTTCCAGTTGGGGCGAGTGGCCCTCGGTACATCAGCAGGGACTGGCGGGGGGTGCCCAGCCGGCTGGATGCTGCCATGGCTGGCAGGATCTACGTGGCCTCCCACCAGCCCCGGAGGAGGAAGTCTCGCCGCCAGCGCAAGAGGTACAACAGCCACCGGTCACTGAACTTGGGATTATGGAGTTGGCTGCAGAACGACTCCGACTCTGCGGGTGTTGAAAGCGATGGGCTGTCGGGCTCCAAGTGCGAGACGCTGCAGAGTGTTTACTTCTTTGTAGGAGGTGAGTCTGGTGTGGCAGGATCCAGGAATGGTGAGGGACCAGGGCTGCAGGGGCAGGGCTGTACTTCCACCACGTCCCCAAGTGCCGGGACACGGTGGGAAGGTGCCCAGGGCTGGCAGTGAGGGCTGGCAGCTCCCCACAGCTGTGGGCAGTCCTGACAGCCATCTCCTCTTCCTCCCAGACAAGTACTACCGTGTCAACCTGCGCACCAAGCGCGTGGACCTGGTGCAGCCCCGTTATCCCCGTTCCATCTCCCAGTACTGGCTGGACTGCCCTCAGCCCGGGGAGGAGAGCACCTGAACGGGATCCCCGGAGCCACTGGCAGCACAGTTCCAACTAGACAGAAATAAACTGTGAGTGCCGTGCAGGCTGGAGAGCCCTGTTTGTTCATCCATGCAACTGGTCTGTGCAGTCCTTGTAGTCCCAGATACCCGTGTCTCCCAGGGCTTTGGTCATTCCCCCAGTCTGTGCCAGATCCCCACTTCTGGCCTCATCCATGGTGCGGCTGTGGCTGCTCAGATCTGCTCTGCCAGCCAGTCCAGAGCCTCTTCCCATGGGAGGAGAGGGACGGTGCCGACAGCTGCCAACAAGGAGCCAGCAGGGTCAGGTCTCCAGTGCCTCTGGGATCAGTCTACAGCCTCATGTGTGAGTGGCTGCTTTGGGGATGAGTGCCCATCCCTAAGGGACCCCATCCAAGGCCCTGCCTGGCCTCCCTCCACTGCCCTTCTCACCTCTAGGCTCTGGCAATCCTGGCCATGGTGGTGCCGAAGGGATCACCCTTCCCTCGAGGCTGGGACTCTGCTCAAGGCCTGGCAGCTCCCTAGGGAGCGGGTGCTGCTGTGACAAGCTCCTGCTTCTGCCCTGGCTCCTGCCACGAGGACACATGAACAAACTCTGCCCCACTGTGCCACCACCCCTTGAAACCCCAGAGGCTTCCTGAGCTACAGCTGATGCCGAGTGGGGTGGCCTTAGGCCATGACTCTCACCGCTTCCCCTGGTGTGGCTGGAGGTGCCTGTGGAGCTGATGGGAGCCAGGCAGAGCCATGTCCTCCTGTGTGGCTGGCAGAACACCAGCACTTCCCTCAGGGGGAACTGGTTGCAGCATGGGGGGCACTTGCAGCACCTGTGGGTGAGGAAAGCGGTCAAGGCTGCTGTGCCACTCTGTGACACTCCCCTCCGAAGGCATCCCCAGGGCTGTACCTGGGACATGGTGGCATCAGCTTGTCCGGGACAGCACTGTGGGCACCCTGGGCAGCTGTGGCGGCTGGAGGCAGGAGGCAGCTTCTGCAAGAGGGGACAGCAGCAGGTGGGGGGTTTGGGCATCCTCCCCTTGCACCGGGCAGAATGCCCATCAAGCCCAGGTCCTCCACTCTCACCGGCAGCCAGAGCCTTGCAGAATGGCCAGGGGGTATTTGGGGGGCGTGGGCACTCCGGAGCAGGGGCTGGCTGTCACAGGAGCTGCGGGTGGCTCTTTGGGATGGGCCAGCTGGGATATCACCACTGGGGTCTGGGGACAACCAGGGCTGTCTGAGGAGCAGTAAGGGAATAGGGCAGGGCATTGGCAACCTGCAGAGAACCTCAGAGCCCTGCCCAGCTCCTCAGAGTCCCTGGGAGAGGCTGGCTGATGATGCAAGGTGCTGCCCAGCCAGGGGCTCTGGCTGCCCTGTCAGCCCCACGATCCCATGTTCAGGGGTCCCACACACAACTGCCATACCTCATCTGCTCATTCTCCACCACAAAGTCCCGCAGGAGACCGTAGAGGCTGGGCCAGGCTGGGGTTCCCTCCGACGGGAGCTTCCCTTCAAGAGGGAGGTGATGCAGCCCTGAAGGGCCATACCTGCCTCCCCAGCTTGGGCATGTTTTTGGGGGGTTCCCTGGGACCTCTGTGTTCCTCATTGGCACCCTGGGCAGGCACAGCTGCTGGCGCAGGGAGAGGTTTTCCAGCTGCAGGGCATGGATTTCTTCCTCTAAGGTTTGCAGCAGCTTCTCCCGGGACACCTGGGAGCATAAGGGGGTGGCTCAGAGGGGTCCCAGAAGAGAGACAGAGGGGCTCAGTGGGGTTCCATGTCTGCAATACCCTGTTGGCCAGGGGTCTGGTGGTGACCCTCCGGGCCCGGCAGGCATAGTGGAGTGTGCTCAGTGTCTCCGAGAGGCAGCGCGAGGATGGGGAGATGCAGGCGACCTGCAGAGAAGGAAGAGACACAGGTGAGCTGTCAACCAGGGGGTCACTCTCCAGCCTTCCAATCCATGGGGCAGGAACCCTGCCCATCCTCCTCCATGCAAGTACCATCAGAGTGATGCCTGAGCCTCCCAGGGAGCGGGCCAGCAGCCGGGTGAGCTTGCTGTCCCGGTATGGGATGTGGGTCCGCTTTCCTCGGGGTTTGGCCAACACAGAGATGCAATGTCCTGCATGGAGGATGAGCCACAGAGATTGCATCTGGGCTCTGGTGAAGACCAGCAGCTTGTGCTCCCATGGCAGGTCCCCCAGCTCTTACCCAGTGCCAGAAGGCTGCGGTTGATGCTGTTGGCCTCCACAGAGAGCTCCCCACTGGAGCCAGTTTCCTTCACCCGCTCGCTGCCAGCCAGGTCCACGAAGCACAGTGTGCCCTGCTTGCTGGGGCAGGTGCTGGGCTGGGGGACCCATGTCGGGGAGGTGATGCTTTGGCCCCCTTTGCCCCTTCCCAATGGGCCACAGCAATCCCTGGATCTGAGACTGGGCTCCCTGCTGCTCACCCCAGCCTCATCCTTGCTGAGAAGGACATGACCACCCCAGCCCAGGGCTGTTGGCACCCCTATAATGAACCCTGGGTTCCCCCTAGCCATCCCCTGGAGTAGGAAGCGTGCTCACAGCTCGACTGCGGATGTGGATGGTCAGAAGAGCATGGCTGCGGCTTGAGTGCCTGTTGAGGGCATGTGCTGAGGTCCGTCGCCTCTGGGACCCTGCCAGGGGTACAATTGAGAGCTGCAAGGAGGCATGATGCCCAGCACCCTAGCACAACACCCGCTGCCCACCAGACACAAGACTGCCTTGGCTCTGCAGCAAGATGGGGAGCTGCTCCTCTTGGCCTCATCAGCCCTGGGGACGGTTTGTGGGGAGCTGAATCCCCCCATAATGGGTCTAGCACCCCCTGAACATGCACCCGTGGCTTAGCACCTTGCAGGAGCAGACTGACGATGGCCTCCAGACTCTCAAAGTCTACAATGAGCTGGTTCTCCACGTAGAAGCCGCGGGTTTTGCTCCACCGCAGAGGCAGAGTGCACGGTGGCCCCGGGCTCAGCAGGTCCCGGACCTGGGGATATGGCAGAGGGAAGGCACCGGGGGAAAGGGGCACAGGGGGAGCTGGGCACACGGTACCAGCAGGGCTGGACGGGGTGGCTGGCAGACACTTACCTGCTCATTATAGATCTCCAGATAGGAAGCACTGAGAACCAGGTCAGAGCCGCGGCTCTGGCTCTGCTCCAGGAGGCAGGCAAAGGACCTCTGCATCAGCCCCAGCAGGGCCGGGGATGCCGGCTGAGTCTCACTCTGCAGAGATGTCAAGATGATGAGCTGCCACATAGTATTGGGCACCCACCTGCTCCCAGACCTGACGGCCAGGTGAGAGCCCATCCCACAGTCAGGATCAGGTGAGGTGAGGGGAGGCAGCGTTGTACCCGGGCGAGTGGTCCCATCAGGGTGTAGGTCTTCCCTGAGCCGGTCTGCCCGAAGGCAAAGACCGTGCAGGAGAAGCTGGGGAAGATGTTGAGCGTCAGGCATGGCCCCAGGCGGTGGCACAGGAGTGCCACCTCCCGACACGGCCCCGGCAGTGCAGACTCGCCGGTGAGGCCCGGCATGGAGGCTCGCCGGGACTTACCCATCTATCGCCAGCTCTACCATCTGCCTCATCCCGCTGCCTTCGAACACATCCTCCTGCGAGGCGCCGGCGTCGAACACAGCGCTGAACCCGAAGGTGGCATCGTGCCTGGCCGAGCTAACCTGGTTGTGAGGACGGAGGCAGCTCAGAGAGTGCTGCAGCCCACCCGATCCCCGGCGGGGAGGTGGCACTTACGTGAACGGCACCGTCACCGAGGCTGTGCACAACCCGCCGGTCACCTCGGCGCGTCTCCGTGCAGGTCAGTGGCCGGACCCTAATGGTGAGAGATGGATAGGGGAACACAGAGGTGTCGCTTCCCTGGGACTCTGGGGAGCCCCGCTGTGCCCCGGCCCCAGGCAGAGAGGTCCCTGCAGCATCCCCGAGCCCTTCGCGTCTCCCCCTTACCTTAGCACCACTCTGAGCCGCGTCTCTCTGCCCTCCATGGGGCCCTCCCGCTCCTCTCCGGGTCTCCTGTGGGGAACAGAGGGCAGTGGGGTGGTGAGTGTCCCCCAGCTGGGGGGGTCTGCTCGCCGGCACCCCGGGGGCTCGGGTAGAGGGATCATCGGTCATGCTGCATTCGCGCCGTTCTCCCACCCCCGTTGTGCCCTGACGCCCGGCAGGGGACAGAACTCCGTGTCCCTCCATGTCCCCGCAGAGGGACGGTCCTGCGCCACCCCGGCAACCTTTTTGGGGGGCCACCCCCCGCCGGCTGCATCAGCCTGGCAGTCACTGCCCACGTCTTTCTGCTCCGGGACGGGGTGGCCTCCGTCCCCTTGTTTCCCCGACAACTTACGGTCTCTCCTGGCCCTGTGGGAGTGTTCTGGGCCGGGGGGCCGGCGGGGGCTCCCCGCCCCGCTCCCCCTCCGGCTCCATGCGCCCCCCAGCACCCCGTGCTC